>JAQZBX010048883.1:0-20074 GCA_029593785.1 Cabassous unicinctus | reverse complement strand
TTCTAATTGACATCAGAATACAAATGGTGTTATATGATTATTTAAGTAATATAAACTATATATATGTGTATATATATATATAATAACATTTATGTAAACAAATGCACATATATGCATATGTATTTATATATCATTTTACAAATAAAAAAAATTAAAAAAAAATAAACTATATATAAACATGAACAAACGCATAAAATAGAAAAAAAATCATACCATTGTATGAGGCATATAGTTTTTTAAAAATCATATTTTAAGAATAAATAGCATTTAAAATTTACTAGAATGGCCATTATTAAAGAAAAACAACAGAAAACAGTAAGGTTAGGAGTGGATATGGAGAAATAGGAACACTCATTCATTGCTAGGGGGAATGTAAAATAGTGCAACTGCTGTGGAAGACAGTTTAAGAGTTATTCAAGAAGCTAAGTATAGCATTATCATATCACCTGACAATCCTGCTACTAAAAGCAGGGATTCAAACAGATATTTGCACACCGATGTTCACAGTGGCATTATTCACAATTACCAAACGATGAAGCAACCGAAGTATCCATCAACCGATGAATGGATAAACAAAACGTGCTATATATATACATATATATATTTATTTATATATGTGATGAAATATTACTCAACTGTAAAAAGGAATGAAGTCATGATGCATGCGACAACATGGATGAGCCTTGAGACATTATGTTGAGTGAAATAAGCTAGGCCAAAAAGGAACAAATATTGTATGATTTCACTGTTATGATCTAAATATAATAAGCAAACTGATCGAGTCAGAACCTAGAATATAGGTTACTAGGAGATAGATTGGGGTGAGATTATGGGGTGTTGAAGCTTAACTTGTATGGAATTTCAATTTAGGCTGATGATAAAAGTTTGGAATGGATAGTGGCAATGTTAGAACGCTACTGTGAGTGTAATTAACAGCACTGAACTGTATAGGTGAATGTGATTAAAAGAGGAAATTTTAGGATGCATATATTAGTACAATAAAAATTAAAAGATAAAACATAAGGCTGTGCATCACAGTAAACCCTCTTGTACATGATGGACTACAGTTAATAATACATGTATAGCAATGTTGTTTCATGAATTATTGCAAATATATGATACTAATACAAAGTGGAAATAATAGGGTGTATATGGGAAAAAACTCACTCAATGTAAATAATGGATGATAGATCTATTCTAATAATCTTTGAAGTGTAACAAAGGTAATTACTATTAAAAAAATAGTACAACTGATTTAAAAAGTGCTGTCATCAATAGTAACAAACATTCCACACCAATGCAAAGTGTTGGTGGTGTGGTGGTATACACAAATCCTGCGTTTTATGCATGATTACTGTGTAAGTTCAAAACTTCTCTAATGAAAAACTGAAAAAGAAGAAATCCCCTAGGTAATTCAGGATATAGAATCATACATATGAGTAAAACATGACACAAGAAAATGACAAATGTTGTACCAGCTTGAATTCATAGGCAGAAAAGTGGAACATTTTATTTTTAAGCTGAGCAATGGAGTAAATTCTAGAGAAGGTAAAGAATAGGTACTCACCATTATACAGCCCTCAAAGTGTTACACAGGGTTTTTGGTGTGTTTTTTTTCTTTTTTGTTTGTTTATTTATTTGTCAGGACCAGCACTGAAACTGGTAATTGAGCATAATTTTTTCAGGAGGATTTCTTTAAAGTATTAGTGTTTATTTATATTGGAATAATGCTTTTCAGGTTTTATAGCAAATGGATTAAATACACATGTATATGGTTATGTGTACTGTGGGAGTAAAAAAAATATTTTTCAATTCTTATAACAACTAATGATAAGGTAGGGTGGCTATAAGCACTAAAGTTTTTCACATGAAAGCCATGTTTCAATGCAATTAATTCACGTGGTCAAGGTCTTAGAACAAGCCCTGCATTTTTCAATCTTTGTAGGACACAAACTTTCTGAAAGACAGTTTTTTGTTGTTTTTTTTTTTTTTAAATGGAAATACTTAGGCCCAATGCAATGAGTTTCCTCATTAATAGATAAATCTAGGAACGAAGTGGGCAGCTGCAGATTTACAAAGATTCCCAGCAGATTCTGGTACACACCAAAGAAAGTTTAAAGTAACAAAAGTATAGAGCAGAGCAAAGGAATTCAGAGTTCTGTCCACTGATTATCCCACAATGTTACTTCTTTTCTTCTCAGTGCCAATTAAACCTCTGTCAACTGGATTCTACCTAGAGCTTCTGTGTCAATAAATAAACAATAGTATAAATGAATTCATTTTGATGGGATTGAACACAAGATGCTGGGGAGCAGAAAGCAATCTTTGGGGTCTTCCTGATATTTTTCTTAGCAAATCTCTTGGGGAATGTTCTCATAGCAGTGACTATTAAGGAAAGGCAAACTCATGAGAGTCCCATAAACTTCTTTCTATTCTACCTGTCCTTTGCTGATGCCTGCTTCTCTACAACCATGTTTCTCAGGTTGATATTCCCTGCTCAGAAGAATACCATTTACTACAATAATTGCATGACTCAGGTCTTTGCTGCCTATTTCTTTGGGTCCATGGAGATCTTTGTGCTCATGCTCATGACATTTTTATGGTCATCTTTAAGCCCCTGAAATTCATGGCCATCATATGTTGGGGTGTCTGTGGTGCTTTGGTGACTCTGGCTTCAGTAAGATCTTGTATCTGTTCTTCAGTCCATCTATCCCTGGCTTTGACATTGCCACTCCCTGGCCCCAATGTGATCAATCACTGTTTCTATGACTTGCAGCTCTTGTGGAAACATGCCTGCACAGACACTTGTGTAATAAATTTACTAGATGTGTTCAGTAATGGGACCATATGCATGGTGTGCTTTATAATATTTTTTAAAATAATCTCTAAGAAACAACAGTGCCGTATGTAGTCTAAAAGCTGTCCTCACTCAAACCTTCCATTTTATTGTGGTTATCATATAGTTTGGTCCATGAACATTTATATGCACACAATACTAACCACCTTACTTGTTTCAATCTGGCCATAATTTCTGAACATTCACTGGAAACCTCATTTTAGCAAGGTAAAAATTTATATGGATGGAGTCTAATATAGGGCTTTGGCTCATTCTAAATTTGGATGTAAGAAAGACATTGATGAAACCCAAAATAGTACAAACCTCAGTTATCATACATCCCCATTTCTAGAGATCCCATGATTGAATGGCCACAGTAACTTGCATTTAATAAAACTCCAACATTACTTTAGCAAAACTGGGATTCAATTTAGATAATCCAGTCATTAAATCTAAAATGAATAATTAATGAGCACTTATGGTCAGTTCATCTTATTGCTTAAAGCAACCCAAGGAATCAGGAAATCATTGACTCCACATCTGGAATTTGGAGAGTTCAATGATCTTGGAAACTACCCTTTTAAGGATTTTGCCATCAGATCTAAGAACCTTGACCATCCCACTGAGCTGGAAGTTAGTTTAGGATCTTTTAACAGGGAACTTTTATACAGGGGGTTTTTCATTGGGTGTTCTTATTTCTCAGGACAAGAGAGTTTGTTATATTACTATACACTCTTATTAAGAGGAAAATCTATAGACTCATTATAAAGAGATTTGGATTATAAACTCATATCTCTTACTAATTAATTGTGTGACTTTGGGTAAGGCATATTCATTCTTTTTGCCTCAAATGCACATAGTTATGGAGGATTAAAAAAAAGCATGGAAAAATTTTTCTACACTTTCTGCAGCCAAGAATTCTTTTATGTATTAAATTTTTTAGTCATTATAGTAACTTTTTATACCTAAGTCTTTTTATTCCCATTTAACTAATGGGAAACGTGAAGACACAAATTTTAAGACACTTAATAATAGCCCTCCCAATATTCTTGCATTCTACTTTAAAAATAAAAGGCATGTGTTTGGTATATAATTTTCTCCAAGGAGTTTCTTTATGGCATTTTGGTCTGCTCGCTGCCAGTGGGCCCTTCAGTAAAATTGCAAGGAATGGTACAATCTATCTATGCCCTTCTGCCATCTCAATTTTTTCTCCCACTGCTCTCTAAAAGTCTCACCCCAACCATTCCCTTTATCCTCATTGAAGGTTCCTAGCCTGTATGGATTACAAAGCTGGTAATTCTTGGATAAGAGTTCTAAGTGGTAATATGGCTTTCAAGATAGGAAATTAATTGTGTAATGTAATCTGTTCAATGTTTAGGTGGTTGCAACTACATTCAAAGGCAAAAATCTAACTTTTAACCCTATGAGTAGAATAGTATATACTCTCAGACATATATTTAAAATAAAAAGAAATTGCAAAAGAAAAATATTTAATAATTATTTTACCTTTGAAGAAAGAATTCAGCTTTTTCTTTCTACATTGTTTAAAGAGCATAAAAATTGGAATGAGAAATGGTAGAATTTATTATTAATTTTGTTACAAAAAATAACTTATTAGTATTACTAGTTACATTTTACAAAAGAGGAAATTAAAATTAGGTATAAGAAAATTACTTATTCACAGCTGGTAAGTTGTGGGACCAGGTTGCATGTCTACTACACACATTTCAACTATATTCACATTTACATAGTTTCAAAAACAATCCTAATTCTAGAAGAGATGGCAAACCATAAAGAAAAAGGAATGGTCTTTCTGCACCCAAAATTCAAAGATAGATTCAGTTTAAATAATTGTCCCCATAGTTTGCTTTTGCCCTCTGACTCTCTGAGTGGGTAGCTCATTGGGACTGGGTGGGCAGTATGGATTTCCTTGAAGCTGCAAAGCCTGAAAGCTTGCCTTAGGAATTGCAAATTTTTGTGGGAATTACTATCTATCAATATCCAATATAGTAAAAAGGGAAATATTTAAGTCATGTTTCTCTAAAGGATAAACTGGAAAAACAGCTGGCCTCTGAGAAATTTCTCTCAGAGATGGTACACATTCTTCCATGAAAGAGTTATCAGGATCAAATTGAGAAATTTCCTCTGTTTTGAACAACAACCTCTCCCATCCCATGGATCCTGGCATTGTGCCTAATCCAGTACTTCAGAAAGAACCGTGTGAGATCACACAACAGCAAGAGTCTCTTTTCTCCTTGTAATTCCCATTCCTCTTAAGCGTCTGTGATGCAAAGCATAAATCAATCTCCATGATGTTTTTTTCATAGAGAGGGAAGGTGGAAAAGAGTGCCAGTGAGGGTCTTTGCCAAAGAATTCATCACAGGGTTCTGGTTCTTTCCTTCTGATGATCTGCACTATCACTTACCACCCAAACAAGAGAAGACAGGTAGTTGTGGGTCATCAACAATGGTCACCATGGGTCTTGAAAGCCCAGGACAACAGATAAGAATTGTAACTTTATTTACACCCTGTCCCTGAAACATTGTCACTAACCTTAAACTCTTCAAATGAGGGCACTCCCAAGAATAGAACCATGTGAAAGGCTGGCCTCAAAATGCTGATGTAGTTACTCTCCCCTTCTGTGAATAAAGAGGCATTGTAAAAGCTTTGTAGCACTGCATTCCTTCATTTTGGAAATATTCTCTAGAAGAATCATCTTTTTTTAATGAGGCAAACTGATTAAGGTGTCCATTAGATCAGCCTTCTGTAAACAATGTGAAGAAAGTCCTCCAAATTGGTTGTAAAACTTACCTCTAAGAGCAAATAAATGACTTCCAATAAAGTGTATGTTTCATATCTGAAACATTAATTTACTTAGAAGTAGAAAATGGCACTCTTTAATACTGGGATGCCCCCAGAATCAGAGAGGTTGGATAGCCCAGGAAAGTTTGGAAATCATGGCTGAATTCAGAAATAAAACCCTGAGGTGACAGTCTGGGCCAAGTTATCCAAGTTGTTCAAGTGCTGCTTTCCTATCTTCATATCCTTAAACATTCCCTTTGCTTATTCAAAGCAATTCTAAATCATTTTGCATGACATGGCTTTCATGGCTGTCCATTATGGGCCCACAAATTTATCTCTTAAAACTCTGATTAAATGATCATGTAATTTTAATGGATATCTTATCTATATTTAACTGAAATAATGTATGCTTCTTCCTTTCTTACAATCTTTTTCTCACTTTTCTTACCTCAGTGTGCCCCTCTCTACAGCCAAGAACAACACTGTTTTTGTTTTTACTCCATTAGCAATGCAAAATATATATTGAAATGAAGCTATAATTAATTCATTTTCTCTTTAATATTTATCAAAGATGGTTGAGATTTTAGTTATAATAAAAACTGGTGTGATTAAACTGATATGCCACTTCGTTTAGCTGAACTGGAAAATAATCTTCATATTTTTATAGATAATGTAGTTTTATTAGAGTAAACGGACAATTTGATTTAGTGATTTTTAAATATTCTCATCAGGAAAACACACTTTAAACTTATTGTGTAACTGATTTCCAAGAAATCTAGTTGTAAACTTCAGTTTACACATTCAAAACCATAATTCCACTTCTCACTTTTCATTCTTCTCTGTCCATTCAATTATTTCACTCAAAATCTCACTACTTTTTGAAAACAAATAATTTTCTATTATCTCACATAGCAGGTGTAATTCTTGTGCAATTACTGATTTTACTAGAGGTTTTTCATTCCTCCAAATCGACTGTAATGCGCTTGAGAACAGCTTTTCACTATAGCTACTAAAGATATGATTAGGTTCTTTGTATATATATGATAACTGAATTGATTCATTTATAGATTGGAGGTTAGTTTAAAAGGGAGAATATGTAAAAATCCATGCTAAAATATAGCCCACATCCTTTAAGATTAATGTTAAAAACATAGAAAGTATACAGAAAAGAATGAAGTTTTTAACCTCCTTAATTGTAATCTAACCAGGAAGGGGAATTTTTTTCTTGGTAATTTGATTCTATAAAAATGGAAAACATCAGGTGGGTAAGAGTTCAAATCTATGATATAAATGATAACCCACAAAATATATGCCTGATTCAAAACAGACAAAATATTAGAAATAAAAACAGGCAAATATACTATACTATCATCAGTAAAAATATTGAATATGATCATTTTAATTATACAAAAAAGAAAAGAGGTAATGTTTCAAGTTTGAATTTTATTAAATATCTCTAATAATTAATAATTATTCATGTCTTTTGCCTCATTAATTCCATGGAAATTTATTCTGATGAAATAAAAAAAAATAAGGCATATTATGTAACTGAGAAGTATCATTTCAAAATATTTATAAATGAAAATTTGAAAATAAGATAAATGAATAATAATAAATGGTAAAATGATTGTATGAAATGTTTGAAAGTAAATTTACACCTGCTAAAATGGATAATTGTGCTATTGATTTTCTTTATTACATGCAAAAAAGGTTTTAACGAATTAATTGAAAATTATTATGTATATATAAAATACCAGATGGTTGCATTTATATAGATATTCATATATAAGTATAAGAATAGATTAAAACAATGAGAAATATCTGTTTGGGGAAATTCAACTATAAATTTTTACAATTTTGTTTAAATAGAAAAAATATCAAAAGAAAACAAAATCTGTGGCAGATAGATTAAGGGGAATCATATGTGAGTAAAAGCATAATTCAGGTTATAGAGATGTAAGAAGTGGAACATGAGGATGGATCAGTAAGAAGTGAAACTCAATATCATGCCAAATAGAAGATTTAATATGCATGTAACTTCTCTCTATAATGCCAGCCCCAGTGATATATTTAAAAACATCTCATCATCATCTCACATTTACTATCCTGACTTCTATTGAAGGTAAAATTATGACTACCATGAACAAAAAGTTAGACATGTAAAGATTGCAAGTATGCTGCTCTTGTCAAATTACAACTATCTCAAAAAAAATTTTTTTTTGACATATGTACTATTTCTGAGCTGCATCCTTTCTTTATCTACGCCAACCATGGTCATGAATAGCAGTGTGAACTAGTTCATTCGGCTTGGGTAAACTCAAGATGTTCTTAAGAAAGAAGATTTGTTTGTGGTCTTCTTGTTTCTCTATCTTGCAACTCTGTTGGCAAATTTACTTATTGTGAGGACCATTAAATACAGTTGAATGCTTGGGAGCTCCATGCACTTTTTCCTTTTCTACATACATATTGCTGATACCTGTTATCTCCACAACTATGGCACCCAGGTTGATTATAGATGCACTGACAGAGAAGAAAATTATCTTCTATAATGAATGGATGGTCCAGATATTTGCAATTCACTTCTTTGGGTGCGTGGAGATTTTAGTTCTCATCCTCATGTCTTTTGATCACTATGTGGCTATTTGTAAACCACTGTGATACACAACCATCATGAGTATACATGTCTGGGGTACACTGGGTGAAACTGGCTTGGGTGGGATCTTGTATTCATTCTTCAGCACAGATTATCTTGGCTTTGAAATTACCCTTCTGCGGCCCTATCGTTATTGATCACTATCTTTGTAATATGCAACCACTGTTGAAAATTGCCTGCATGGATACTTATTTCATAAATATACTCATATTCTTTAACACTAGGACCATATGCATGGTGAGTGTCATAATCCTGCTCATCTCTTATATTTTAATCTTACATTCTGTGAGTAACCAGAGTGAAGAAGGAAGAAAGAAAACCCTCTCCACCTGCACCTCTCATTATTGTGGCCATCTTAACTTGTGTTTCTTGTATATTCATATACACTTGCCCTCCAACCATACTTCCAGTGGACAAGGTGGTGGCCGTGTTTTACACTATTGCGACACCCTTGCTCAACCCTGTGATTTACACTTTGAGAAATGCAGAAATTAAAAATGCCATGAAAAAGTTGTGGTGCAAGAAAATATGAGTGGAGGCAGCAGAAATGAAGACTCCACCTGCATATTCTGTGTTTCAATAAAATTGATTGATAAAGTAGAGAAAATATGTTCATCCTGATGTAGACTACATAATCTCTCAGTAGGATTGTTGGGGAAATAGGCAAAATTAGTACAGAGCACAGAAATCTAGTTAATTTTGAGATAAAGTTAAAAAGATAACAGTACCTCAAGTGCTACTAGATTGGGAGCCAGATCCTGTTAGATCTAGATCTTTACTTCCCTCCTTGTGCATTTCTGGCTTAGGTTTTTCTTCTCCCTGTTTCTCATTCAAGTCTAATAATTTCTCCTTGATTGAGGACTGATCCATTTTGTTAACAATTCATTTCTGAAAATATTGAATCTGAATCATATCGTCTAGCTCAAATTCAACTCCAAGTCATTCCCAGAAACTTATGGTCACAAAGAGCCATAAATATCAGATAAATAAGCCACTATTTGAAACTTGGTCACTTTTTGTCGTGTGTTTAATATGTACCTTCATCTTCCTCTTGAAATTGAATAGTGAGAAAACTCAAAATTTTTTAAAAATAAGGGCAATTATACTTAAAATAAACCTTTTTATGTAATTAAGTAATAATATTTCAAAATATACTTTTATATATTTTCTTCATCATCTTCATCATTATTCACTCACATTATTAAGTTTTATAGACTTTTAAAAAATAATTCGTCAATGAACATTGCTCAAAATTTTTGGTTTGTGAATTAACAATTTTATAATATTGTGAGATTTATATTATAAAGATTGAAATTTCATGGATGAGATATTATATAATGAAACATGCAACAGTTGACAAAAAAAGAAGAAAACTTCAAAGTACAATAAAATATACCGTTATAATCCATCCAAAGAAAGAAGATAAGGGAACTGATCACAGAGCATAGTAAGTCAAGGAGGCAAAATTTCTCACTAGATATTGGACACAATTTTTATGCAGGGACACAGTTCATTGATTGTTTTTTACAAAACCCAGAACAGTCTGCCTGTCAGTGACACTTCTCTGTCAGAGGGGAAGTTTTGTGCTAAAGTTACTTGAGGCCATAGCTGATATTGCTTAGTCAAATTCTATCATTATTTAGAAAATTTCATATGATAATTGGGATTCCTATAGAGACAAACCTCTCTGGATAGAAAGATATTGTCCAATAACCAAAATAAGTATTTTGTATTTTAGATTAGTATTTTTTATGAGAATTCATTGAATTTACATTTTGGTACAGGTATTGTTAACTAATGATTTTTGGCATTAACAGCCAGACTGTGAAGGAGTGTGAAATAAAAGTTCATCTATGAGAAACAAAATGATGAAGACTGTTTTCCTGAGAATCTGAGGACTGAACTCTAAATTATGGGGGATAAAGCCATCTAATGCCACTTTGGAAGCTTTGCATGAGCTTTACTTCTTGGGAATAATACCAGAGATGGATCTTCAAACCCTGATAATAAAATTTTGGAATTTTAGGGAAGTTAATATTAGTTGGATGACAGCTAGGCATAAGGTAGGGAATGTATAATAGTGATTTGTGCAATAAATGATGATTGTAGTTAATAATATCAATACAGGAATGTTCTACTACAAGGTATTAAGAATGGTGATTCTGGGAATAACATGACTAATGTAACAGACTATAGTTAATGATATTGTAATATATTTGTCTCAAAAGCAAACAAGGTAATATATTAATGCTAGAGGTAAAAAAAATATAGAGTTTAGTTTTATGAGACATGAATATGATTGAGCATGTTTTCTCTTCTTCAATTATTCCATTAATAAGAAGACCTTGATTATGTCATTTAACTAATCTGTGTGTCTTTCTGAACCCTGGAGGAACAATTGATTTTGTTTTTAGGAGTTGATGGATAAAAATGCCTGGACATAACTTTTTTGGTGTACTGTTTCCATAACTTGTTAAGTGGCTTTTTGCCTGTTATTTTGTTTTTTGAATTTAAAATAAAGTTATGAAAATATTTTTGAGGATTTACGTGAAGATCATACTCTTTACTGGAAAAGTTCTCAAACTAAAAATCCTATTGATAACTTGGCAAGTTTTTCCTGTTTTGTTATCTAAAATATCAACAAGCATCTTTACTTGTTGCAGTTTTGGCTCGCATTACTACCTTTTGATATATTTTAGCATTGCTGTATAGAGCAAAGTGAATTTTGTGGATTGGAGAAAAGAGAAATGTGGAAAGGAGAAATGGTAATTGAAAGGAGATGACAGAGGGAAAAAAGCATTCCACATTTTATTTTATGAAACTCTTTTAAGAATAAACATTTGTGGAAGGACTTTGATGATCAGGAATGCTTTTATCCCCCAATAATCAAGGTTAGATAAGATTCCTCTGGACACTCATGTGTTTATGACATCAAAGTACAGAGATGCAATTCTATTCAAACTGTTATATTAAAATTATCAAACTCAAATCAAGGATTTTGTGACTTTAAATATCATCACTATGTTACTGACACTCAATTTATATATCCACCCAGAACTTTCACCTAATTTGAAGACTGATTAGGATTCTTCATATCATGCTCTGTATCTCTAATAGGAATTTTTATTAACAACTGATTGTTTTTATTCCAACTATGCTCTATATGCAGCATTCCTTAGTCAAATTCATCCTTCCATTTGCCAAGACTGAAAACGCTAGTGAAAAAAAGTTTATATGACAATTCACATCTAACATAGAAAAAAATTTGGCATTTAAACTATATCCAGAATCTGATATATTTTTAAGTTAATTCCCCTACCATTCTGATCTAAGCTGCCATAGTCTTTTACTTTGATTGCAGTAATAAATTCCGATAATTCTTCCCACTTCTTTCCTTGTTTAATTTAGTCTAAACACAGCAGCCATAGGCTGCACATAAAACTTGTGTAAAATCAGGCCATTCCTCTGCATAAACCTCTGCAGTGGCTCCATTTCATTCAGAATAAAAGTCAAAATCTTTACCATGATTTGACCATCTATTGCTTCATTGGCCTCTTTGCTACATGTACCCTTGTTCTCCTGTCTCCAGCCACAGTGTGGATTTTTGCTTTTCTTTGACCATTCTGGGCCAGTTTAAGCCTTAAAGATCTTGCCCCAGCAGTTTCTTCTGCTTAAACTACTCTTCCAGAAGTGATTTTGGCTAATAGCTTCACCTCCTTAAGACACTGCAATGTCTCCCCACATTAAGGTCTCACAAATCACCATATTTATTACAGCATCCACATAGATCTCCAAATCCCCTTAAGTTACTTTACTTTCTTTTGAATATGATTTATCATCTGCTAACATACTATTTTATTAACATAAATATTGCTTGTTAATCTGTCCCACTATAATGTAAAATCTAACATAGTAATTTTATCTATTTTTATATAGTAATATTTCCCAAGTCATTTGAAAAATGATGGAAAAATAGCAGAAACTCATTAAGTAATTATGGTGGTTGTAGTGATAGAATGTTTAAAATATGAAGAATAAACAACACATCCTAACAATGAGCCTATAGGTGTTTATAAAAATGCTTCATTAGTACTTTCTTTTGGATGATAAAAAATATATATAAGCACATTCTGGGTCATCTGATGCCCAACTTACATCTAGATGTAGGGATATTTGGCAATAATTTCATTGCCAGAGAATCTTGCTAATATGGCTACAATACCACTGGCTACACTGTATTGGAATATAATAAGTAAGAGGGAAATAACTTTGTGAGTGTTTTAGTTTGCTAGGCTGCTAAAAGCAGATACCACAAAATGGTTTGGCTTTTAACAATGGTAAATTATTAGCTTTGGTTTTGAGGTGGAAAAAAATGCCAAAATCAAGCTTTCATCTAGGTGATGTTCTCTTCCCAAAGACTGGCTGCCAGCGATCCTTGGGACCTCTACCACATGGCAAGTCACATGGCGGTGATGCACAGGAATGAATTAACTTTAAAGAACATCCTTTTCTAGAGTACATACAATTTCAAACCCCACAGTGAGAAAAGCATTTGTATCAAGTGACTATCAAATAATTTTGGGTGCATGATTATGGTTTTCATCAGTTTCAATAAAGAAAATTGATACTAACATTGATGTGTCAAATTCAAAATTACCTTGGCTGCATTTCTGTGTAATATTCATGTGTCAATTTTCCTATAATATAACCACATTAATAGTCATGTTAAATTTTATTGCTAATTTAAATTTTAATAGTAATGTTGTAGTTATGTTTGAAAATTTCTATATATGCTATAATTGCACTTATAGCATTTTTATGTTTACACAGATATATAAGTAACATTATAAATTATTCTCATTAAAATTGGTATTCATGAGTTTTTTTCAGATAAAATAGTTAAAGATTTCTATTTAATATTAAAAATTAAGGAAATTATTCTATACTTTAGAAAATAAATTGAAGTGTAGTAAAAATAATTTACATAATGAAATTGTTCAGGCACATAGAAAACTGAAAATGAAGCATGAGACTGAAATCTTTGGGTAAAGCACTGGGAGTGTACAAACTCTCTTTCCTAGTCAATTATAATTACCAGTCCCCAATAATCACTGAAATGTTCTGAGAGTATCTATTAATGATTCTATCCTAGACATAGAAAACTTCTTATGACAATTTTCATTTTATGAGAACTTCTCATGGAAGGTCATACACTGACTATTGTGAGCATGAAGAGACTCTAAGGTGTTTGAAATTATTCCTTCCCATAGTATTCATACCTGTGTCATCCCCTTCCCTTGAGTGTGGGTGGGATATGTATTTTCCTACTAACTAATGGAATAGGTAAATGTAAGGATTGTCACTCCTATGACTATGTTACATTGTAATTTATGTCTTGCTCACAGACTCTTTTATTTTGGCTTTGATGAAGCAAACTTCCAGGCTGTGAACTGCCCAGTGGAGGTGCCCACATAGCAAATTACTGAGGGCAGCCTCTAGCCAACACCCAGCAAGAACTGAACCCATCAGTCCAACAACTTGCAATGAACTGAATTCTGCCAACAACCACATGAGTTTGAGAGAGATCTTTCTCCAAGTGAACCTTGAAATGTGATCACAGCTCTGGCTGACACCTTGATTGCAGCCTTGTTACACACCACAGAAGCACCCAGTGCTCCATGGTGTTAGTGGTGCCCACACACCTGACCCATAGAAACTGTAAGATAATATGAGAAGTGCTTCAATCTGCTAAATTTGTGATAATTTTTTATACAACAATAGATAAATAATACTGTACATATTTAGGCCTCTTCTCTAATTGAATTTTCCCAGGAAATTAGTAAATTCATGTTCTGATTTATGTTGCAGGCCACATTTTATTTGGTAAAAATGAACTAGGCCAATCAAGGAAGTCCATCTCTGGGCATTAGCAGATTCCAATCTATGCTACATATCTGAAAATAAACTCCATTTCTGTAGTTCATTCATGATGAAGGAGGGAATTTCCAATCTTTTCTCCTTATATATCTTCTATGATGAGCTTCTAATTTCAAAGATATATGTTATTATGTCAATAAAACTTTATTAATGGTGGAAAATATACAAAATTTTTAGGAAGGAATTTCATCTTTGTATGTGACATGTAAAAATAGAAATTCAACTACCCTCCTAGGAATATAGTATAATTACATAAAGAGGAGAGTGGTGTCATATATGTTTGTGTTATATATTATATTAGAGTAATAGTGGACTTCTATAAAAGAAAGACTCAATGATACAGTTATTTAACATATAGGAGGTTTATTCTTCTTGATGTGACAGACCCTTAAAAAATAGTCCAGGCTGAAAGGGCAGTGCATCTCCTCTTCTTTTTCCTTGGACTCAGGTTACTTTCACATCTTTTCTTGGCCCTCCTTCATGCTTTCATACTCAACATGTGATCAATGTGTTAACAACATTGGCATCATCTGGCAGCTTGTTAGAAATGCAGAATTCTGGACTCCACCCCACAACTTGTAAACCATACTTGAATTTTAGCACTAGGTTATTAAAATGTACACCACCATTTGTAAAGTACTGCAATAGAACCCTCTTATTTACAATTGTGACTAGCCTGGTTCAGGTGACAAATAGAAGAAATAAACTCAGAGAAGTACACATTCAACATTTAGATTTCATCCTGGAGCTGACACATATCCTTCTGTCTACAGCTAATTTAAAAAAACTTAGTCACAAAACTCCATCTAGCTGCACAAGGGGCCTAGAGTAATTTTGTTAAAAATGGCCTGTGTTTAGTTCATATTAGTGAGACCATGCAGTATTTGTCCTTTTGTGTCAGGCTTATTTCATTCAACATAATATTCTCTAGGTTCACCCATGTTATCATATATGTCCCAATTCATTTTCTTACAACAGCATAAAATTCTATCATATGTATATACAGCATTTTGTTTATCCATTCATCAACTGATGGACACATGGGTTGTTTCCTATAATGAAAGTGAGAGGAGCTGAGTGTGCAATTTGTATAGACTGTACAAGACATGAGAATGTATAACACGATGAACTGTGTGGTTAATGGTACAAATATGAGAGTTTTCTCTCATAAATGATACCAAATGTACAATACTAATACATGCTGTTAATAATAGGGAGAGTATGGCAAAAATATACCAAATGCACACTATGGATCATATTTAGTGGTAATAGTCTGATGATGTTCTTTAATAATCTGTAACAAATGTTCCACAACAACGTAAGGTGCTGGTGGAGAGGTGGTGTATGGTAATTCTGCACATTATGCATGATTGTTTTTAATTTCACAAATTCTCATAAAAATATAAATTTAAAAAATGGCTTTAGATGTTCCTGCTGCCAGGTGCCCATGTCAGAACTTGCTGGAAGTCAATTACCAGGTGTCCTTTGAGGGTTTTTTCCATTAAGGATATGGTTTTGCATTAACCATCAAGTCTCACAACATTGAATTTGAAGGCCAGTTCCATGCCTGGTACAATCCATCCACAGTGTCCACTCAGTGGTTTTCAGTTTCATCACAGAATTGTGTTGTCATCACCTCAGTCAATTTTAATATGTTTTCATTACTCCATAAAAATCGCTTATCCCCTTATTATTGACACTTATAATTGATATAGTACCTTCTTTCCACTGATGCAAAAATAAAACCTATTATCCACAGATCATATTAGTTATATTTTCCCATGTATCACTATATTCTTAAGACTTTGTAAGAGTGGTTTACATTTGTTCTAGTTCATAGAAGAACATTATGGTATTTGTACTATTAACCACAGTCCTTATCCACCACTGAATTCACTGTTTTACAATCCTAAGATTATCCTCTAACTTTCTTTCCATTGGCAATTATGTCCCTAGAACACCCCTTTCTGCCACATTCACATTTATAGATCAGCAGTGTTAGTTATACTCACTATATGTTACTATCAACTCTATCCTTTCCTAACATTTACAATCAGTCTTATTAAAAATTCTACATATATTAATCATCAGGTCCCCATTCTCAACCCTCGTACTATACTCTAGTAACTTATACTATAGATTTTAACATCATGTGTTTACTCATTGCATTTTGTTCATTATAGTGAGGTCATACAATACTTTTTCTTTTCTCTCTGGCTTATTTCAATCAACATAATGTCCTCAAGGTTCACCCATGTTGTCACATATGTTGCAACATGAATATAGGTAGCTGAATAGTACTCCAGCAAATGTATATACCATATTTTTTATGGTATATAAAAATCATCAGTTGAAAGATACTTGGCTTGTTTCCAGCTTGTAGCAATTGTGAATAATGTCACTATGAACAGTGTGCAAATGTCAGTTCATGTAATTGTTTTTTTAAAAATAAACATCAGTGTGTCTAAATATATTCCTAGTAGTGGAATTGCCAATCATATGGCAGGTCTATATTTATCTTCCTGAAAACTGCCAAATTATTTTCCTCAGTGGATACACCATTTTTATAATTCTATCAACAGTGAAGGAATGATCCTATTTCTCTACATGCTTTCCAGTACTTGCTGTTTTCTTTTTTTTTAAAAAAATAATGGCCATTCTATCAAGTGTGAAATGATATGTCATTGTAGTTTTGATTTGCATTTTTCCAATACCTAGTGATGTTGAACATCTTTTCATGTATTTTTTCTGAACATTGTATTTATTCTTTGGAAAATATCTATTTAAGTTTTTTGTCCATATGTTATCTGATACATGGCTTCCAAATATTTCCTCTGAGTAGGCTATCTTTTCACCCTCTTGACAAAGTTATTTGAAGCACAAAAGTGTTTAATTTTGAGAAGGTCCATTTATTCATTTTTTTCTTTCATTTCTTATGTGTTGGGTGTAATGTTTAAGAAACCACCACCTACAGCAAGACCTTGAAGAACTTTCTTTACATTTTCTTCCAAGATTTTTATACATCTACCTTTTATAAATAGGGCTTTGATCCACTTTGAGTTGATTCTTATAAAAGGTGTGAGATAGGTGTCCTCTTTCTTTCTTTTAGCTATGGATATCTAGGTCTCACAGCACCATTTGTTGAATAGGATGATCTAAACTGGCTGGATATACTTGACAGATTTGTCAAAAATCTCTTGACAGCAGATGTGAAGGTCTATTTCTGAACTCTCAATTCATTTCCATTGGTCTGTATGTCTATTTTTATGCCAGCACTATGCTGCTTTAACCACTGGAGCTAAATATTATGATTTAAAGTCAAGAAGTGAGAATCCTTGAACTTCATTCTTCTTTTTAAAGATATTTCTGGCTATTATGGTCAACTTACTCTTCCAAATAAAATTCATCATTGGCTTTTCCACTTCTGTAAAAAAAAGCTGCTGGAATTTTTACCAGGATTGTGTTAAATCTGTAAATGGATTTGGATAGAATTCACATCTTAATGATATTTAGTCTTCAAACCCATGAACATGGAGTATCCTTCCATTTATTTAGGGCATCTTTGATTTCTTTTAGCAATGTTTTGTAGTTTTCTGTGTACAATCCTTTACATCCTAGTTAAATTTATTCCTAAATATTTTATTCTTTTTGTTGCTATTATAAATGGAATTTTTTCCTGACTTCCTCCTCAGATTTCTGATTACTAGTGTATAGAAACAGTACTTATTTTTTAGTATTATCTTGCATGCTGCCACTTTACTGAATTCAGATACTAGGTCTAGAATCTTTGTTGTAGGTTTTTTGGAGCTTTATCAGTATACAATAATATCATCTGTGAATATTAAAAGTTTTACTTCTTCCTTTTCAGTATGGATTCATTTTATTTCTTTTTCTTGCCTAATTTCCCTAGCTATAACCTTTACCACAATATTGTACAACAGTGGTTACAGTGGGCATGCTTGTCTTGTTCTTGACTTCAGTGTGAAAGCTTTCAGT
The DNA here is from genome assembly GCA_029593785.1 of Cabassous unicinctus. Lineage (NCBI taxonomy): Eukaryota > Metazoa > Chordata > Mammalia > Cingulata > Chlamyphoridae > Cabassous > Cabassous unicinctus. Next base: position 1,850 of record JAQZBX010048883.1, on the reverse strand, counting down.
CCCTCACCACTGAGTACAGTGTTTGCTGTGGGTTGTTCATATATGCCCTTCATCATGGAGAGGAAATTTCCTTCTATCTCTATCTTTCAGTGTCTTTTTATCAATAGAGAATGTGAGAGCACCAAATCCTAAAACACAATGATGGGAATGTTCTTTTCGCAAATATAGCAGGTGAGGGGTACTGGTGCAGGGCCTTGGGGATGGGGGGAAATGTGAGATAGGGTGCACCTGGGGCATTCTTCTATGGAATATGAAAATGTTCCTCTTGTCAGAGTGTGTTATCTCAGTGGGTTGAGACCCAGACAATAAAAAAGACAATATTGAACTTCCATCCTGGGGAGTCCTCCTTTGTTCCCGATTAGACAGGGAAGAAACTCCTGAGAACAGAGGCAGTGCCTAATAAAAGAAAACAGAGCACTGTATCAAACCCTCAATATTACTGCATATAACTATGAATCTTAAACTTCAAAAATTGAAACTTAGTGGTTACCATTGGTTCTGAGGGGAGTAGGAGGGAAGAATATAATGGATAGAACATAGGCATTTTTAGGGCATTAGAATTGTTCTTCACAATCATGCTATGATGGATACAGGCCATTATAACTTTTGTAAAAACCTATAAAAGTGTATGGGGTAAAATGTAAACCATAATGTAAACCATTGACCATAGTAAGCAGCAATGCTGCAATACTTGTTCATAATTGTAACAAATAAACCATACTCATGTAAGATTTTAAGATTTTACAGATTTTACAACTCAAATCTCTTCTCTGTCCTAAAATATTTTCTTTCTACTGTGGGGGTCCTCCTGCCATCATACAGCCATCCCCGCCACGCCCCAAGTTGACAGCAGCACTGCTGAGATGCTATATTTCTACCCAGTTCTGGGTATATCAGTATGACCTGCAGAATCGTGGATCATTAAAGATAAACATATTTATAATAATAGTATGAAATAAATGCCACAAAGTCTTACTTGGTATACACTTTCTCAACAGCTCCAGAAATAGTTTATTAAATAAAATACTTTGAAGATCTCCTTATTTCCAGAAAGTGACATAACATAGCATTTAAGTGCCCAGCTTGAAAAGTTCTTTTGCATAAGTTCAAAACTTCTTGCTTCTTGGACTTGTGAGCTTGGATCCATTACTTAACTCCTCAGTGCTTTATTTTCTCATTTGAAAATATGGAAAATAATATTTATTTTGTAGGATTTACAGAATATGTAGTAAGTAAATATATGTAAAAATGTAATAGTGCCTTATTTGAAAGAACTTAATAACTATTATTTACTGTTTTTGTTATACTTAGTTATCATTAATTTTATTTATCCACTCGCATGTAATTTTTTTTTAGAAGGGACTGGGGATTGAACCCAGGACTTCATTTATGGGAAGCATGTGCTCAACCACTGAGCTAAGCCAGCTCCCCACGTCTGTGTACTTTTGACACTAAGCTAGATTTTTCTATTACTTTATTGGGGAATAAAATTTCTTTCTTGACTCTAAAATTTTTATTTTCCAGAAGTTAACATTTCAAGATTCTACTGAAACTGGTGGTTAGTGGGGAGTTGCATTCAAAATAACTAAATAACTAGTTAAGTTTTACAATTGCAGAACTTACATTCATATAATTCTTTTTTAGGTTATAAAGTCACTTCATATCAATTTTTCTAATTATTTCTGAAAAATAATCTTGTGAAGTACACAAAGGACTTTTCAATGAGCAACAGAGAGGTGAGAGGTCTCATCAGTATGAAACACACTGAAAACTTTCCAAAGTCCTGCTTTACGTCTATTAACAGAGCATGATTATTAATAGTGCCCTGTTCTACTCAAAATGATCGATTT
>JAQZBX010048882.1:0-20076 GCA_029593785.1 Cabassous unicinctus | reverse complement strand
TTTTTTTTTTTTTAAGATTTATTTATTTACTTGATCCATTTTAAAAACCCCCTTCCCCATTTTGCTGTTTTTTGTGTCCATTAGCTGGGCAATTCTCTGTGTTTCATCTCTTCTCATCCTCCTCCTCCAGTCTTCACCAGGATTTGATCCTGAAGACCCCCGATGTAGGAGAGAGGTGTTCTAGCCACCTGCGCCACCTCGGCTCCTGGTTTTCGGAGCTTTCGAGAATCTCGTCTTGTCTCTCTCCTTTTACGTTGTCATCTTGCCGCATGGCTCCCGAGGCCTGGCGGCTCCCCGGCACACAGAGCCTGGCAGCCCATGCGCCTTCTATATATATTTTATTTTACTGGGAGGTCCCGGGGATAGAACCCAGGTCCCTCCATATGGCAGACGGACGCCCAACCATTTGAGCCACATCCGCCCCCTCATATTCTTTTTAGATGCTCTAGAAAACCTGTCCCAATACGTAGAGTCACAGAAGAGATGCAGTTACTTTAACTACGTTTAAATATGGGGAACTCATGTTTTAACTGGGACAATGGATTCTAAAATCAGTAGTGAAATTGCATATAGTTAAATTACCCTGAAAATTCCTTAAATGGAATTTAAGTACAGTATTGTCTTTGTGGTTTTGTACATACACAAACTGTATTGACTCCTCTCTTAGTCAATGTTTTCTATGTTGTCAATCAGTTCTTCAGTTTCTTCCCCCATGAAGATGTTAGTCATCACCACCCATTTTTCTTGTCTTCTGAACAATGTATTTCCTGTTCTGATGGTTGAGAACCCTTAAAACTCATCCACTCATTCTGTCTATGTGTTTCAACACAAGCAATGTAGAGAGTTACTGCCTGGTAAGTGAAGTGGCTGCATGCAAACAGCCAGGATTTCCTGACTGCAGTCTTCTCCCTCAGGGTCAGATGTCACTTTTTATTGACAGCATCTAGCAACCTCTCTACAGCTTCTAATCTGAGGTCCAACAGACCTATGGGGAACCAAAAGTTGCTAGAGGAAACCAGGGGCTCACATTCTATTCTAGAGGAAGCTGTAGACATCAGTGTTTAGGCATCATCTTCATTTACATATGGGTAAATTACAAGAACCCACCATAGAGAGGTACAAGGCAAATGGTATAGATACAACAGCTGTGATCTCTACCCTTGCAGGGGTCTGCAGTTCAATAGTTGAAAGTATGAGGTGCTATGAAAGCTCACAGGAGAGGTTCCTATCTCGGACCCAGGGAACGGAGTCATCAAGAAATGCTTTACGAAAAAAGTGACACCTAAGCTAAGACTGGAATGTCATGGAGTTAGCCAGCCTCCATGGAGAGGAGGAGAAAGAATGGTTCCAGGTGGAGTTAAGAGCATTTGTAAAGGCCCAGGGGTGAAAAAAATAATAGGTCAAAAAGGAAGGCTGAAGAAAGATCAATGGATGTGTTGATAAGCAGCCACTGGTGATTTTTGAGGAGGATTTAGTAACATAACTGAAGATAGATGCCAGATTGCAGGGGTTTGCAGAATAACAGGGGTTTGCAGAATAACAGGTGTTCAGAAGTTTAAAAAAAAAATGCATTATGGACTGTAGCCATTGGGCAATTTGATGTAATTATGAATTCCAAAAATATATACATTGGATTATGCTTGTAAACTGGTCTGCTAATCTGGGCATGATTAAGTTATGATTAGGGCATTAACTGGGCCACATCAGAATGGCATTGAGCCCTACTCCTTGGTGGGTGGGGAATAAAATATAAAAGGCATGGCAAAGAGCAGTTCTGATGTTGGAGTCTTGATGCTGGAGCCCGGGGAGGTGAGCTGACAGAGGAGCTTGGTAGCGAGGAAGGAGAGAAGGCCCTGGGATAGAGCTGATCCCTTTCGCCTGAGAGTTCACAGCTGGCCTTTTGGAGGAAACAGAACAGCTAAGACTGGAGAGAAATGCAGCCCCAGGAAGAGAGGAACCGAAGAAGTCTGATCCCTGGCAAACATCGGCAGCTGTCTTGCTCCAACACGTGGCAATGGACTTTGGTGAGGAAAGAAACTTATGCTTTATGGCCTGGTAACTTTGGACTTCTACCCCAAATAAATACCCTTTATAAATAACAGCTGATTGTCTCGTATTTTGCATCAGCACCCCTTTGGCTGACTAATACATGGACTATTCATTCAAGAAGTTTCACTGTAAGGAACAAATGAAAGGAGAAAGCTTCAAAAGAACGCAATTTTAGCACACCTTTACTTAAGTGACTTTGATGAAAGAATAGTTAAATTCCCAAAACTCTTCCACTGGCCAACACCAGACACAGAGTAGCTGGGTGCCATCAATCTCTTACAAAAACATATTTGCAAAAATTTGGATGTACTTTAATATGAGTTTGAATAATGTAAATTAAAAAAGGATAAAACCCCTCCAAGCTCAGTGACCAGGACTAGTCCAGCAGGTCTGACCTGACCGGGGGCAATACATCTCTGAGGCACCTGGGAGGTTACCAAGACCCAAAATACCCCCTTAGCAGTATAGGAAATACTCTGTCATTAGAAAGGCGGTACTTTGGGTTAAGCTTTACTCTATTTTCTGATCTCCCATCAGGTTCTTTTTAAAAATACAAGCATCCCTTGAAGGAAGGGCCTGTGGATGACTAACATCTAAGTATGAATGAATTCACTGTTTTCTTTGTTCCTTCCCAGCAGAAGACAGGACAACAGGGTGTCCCAGTGGGAATAGGGGATGCAGAAAGTAAGAGTATGTGTATGGGGGGAAGGGGCAGTGGGGGCGTGGAGAAAGAGAGTGAACTTATGCTTGTCCACTCCCAATTCTGCCCTGGCCACTAAGCCAAGTCTGCCTAACACCTGGAAAAGACAACGAGGAGTGCACATATCCAGCAGACAACTTGCAAAGCAGGAGTGTAAGTTTCACATGCTTGGGGTTCTTATCTTTAGTGATGCAAATTTTTAAAATTATGCAAAATAGAATTCATCTGTTTGAGATTTCCATCTCTGCTTCTCTAAATCAGTTCAGCCTCCCAAGGCCACAAACCAAAAAATAACTTTCATGAGGACATGATTTCTTTTGAGGTATTTCCAGCTAGGAGGTGAAAATTACAGTGGCTTTCTTATCTCAGAGATAGCCTTCTAATCTAAGGTAAAAGCTAAATCAGCTATAAAATCAAAATTATAAAAGGCTCACATCCACAAAATCTGGTTATCTGACTCTGAGCAAACATATCAACCATATATAACAATAGTTGAAATTAGTTTACAGCCCAAGAATTACAAACTGAATCCAGCTCATAGAGGATTTTTCTTTAGCCAGACATTTTATTTTCTATCTGAACTTCAAAGCCTTTGGCGGGGAGCGGGGGAAGGGGGGGGAATCCGTTCCCTCTAAGTTTGCCACAGGCCTTGCTCTGCCGGATTGTTCATATACAGCTCGATCTACACATTCAACCTACCTGTCTGGCTCCTGTAGGCATTTGCACTCGTGACAGCTGGTTTATATAGACTAACATTCAAAACATTCTAGTGTTAACCTTGCCAGAGCAGGGACACTGGGCAACACCACCACTAAAAAAAGATGAACCTTGGGGAAAAGTGGGGGAGAGAGTGGGGTATATGGGAATCCCCCTATATTTTCAATGTATCATGTACGGAATCTAAAGCTTCTTTAAAAACAAAATAAAAATAAAATTAAAATTAAAAAAAAAAAAAGAAAGTAAAAGATGAACCACAACAGTGTGCAACACTGCTTGTAATCAGATTCTTAACAAAAGGAAAGTGAACACACAAGTGGGGCTGCTCTGTCCCTGGATAAAATGTGACCATGGTATTGAAACTACTTTTTAACAGAAATACCTGCCATCAGTCGCTGTCTGATCTGGCCTCACGCTTGCACTGCTCCACAAGATCCCCAACATCTGGATGTCACAGAACACAAGCCAGAAAGTCAATGCCCAAGCCCAGCCTGGCAAAGGCAACAACCCTTCTCTTCAGTGAGCTGTGGTTGTAAATGCAGTATCTGTTGTGTTCAGCTACCAATGTTCAACTTGGAGCAATTCATACCCAGTGCTCAGCCAGTCGGGCCACTTGGTGGCTATTTAGGGCATTTGTAGCACACAATACAGACATGGTACCATCACCTGTTTGCCCTATGTCCTAGCACAGAGGACTTAAACATCCACTGCTACCCCCACCTCAGTTACCATCACATTCTGCACAGAACCCAAGAATCAGAAAGCTAATGTTCAAAGGAAGTTTCCAAAATTGTCTCATTCAATCTCCTCATTCCTCAAACTTGTTCATGAATGAGAAAATAGGCCCAACATATGAATGTCTTAGCAGAGACTAGAATTTAAATCCGAGGCCACCATTGTGTCCTTAGGAGTTCAGGGCTCCCCTCTGCCACCAGCCTCCCTGGGGCACAGCATGCCTTTGGGACCCAGTGGTCCTTCAAGCAGTCCAGCCCAGTGGTCCTGGATGTGACTTCTGTGACCCACATGGGCAGCCCAGTTCACTCGAGTTCCTGGTTAGGGTTTGGGTTGAAGCCCACTGATATTAAAGGGTTCCTTTGCCCTGGTTGCTCCTCTGTGCATATGTTTCCCTTAGGGATGTGGCAGGGCATATTGGCTAGCTGGTGACAGGTTCTGGAGTTTGGAATCCTATCACTCAGTCATGGTTTTCATCTTCTGCTCCACCTTACCACAAAAGTGGTGTTTTTCCTTGGGTCACCTTGTCTCTCACTCTCCCAAGAGCCCTCTGAACATTGCCCCAACTCCTTTCCTTGTCCTAAGCAGCCATTTGCTCCACAGCAAATTAAATGAAACTCCATATGACTGATTGGCCTATTTAATTTATTTGCATGCAGTTTCAAAAGCTTTACATTATACAGAGCCCACTTATATCAAAGTAGATAAAATAATAAGAAAATGAAATCATGATAGTTTTAAAAATAACATATAAAATACAAAAAATTTATTATGTCTTTTATCACTGTAAGATGTGCTGTCTAGTACACTGACATTTTCTTCTGTATATTCCCCCAGTGTTTTTTTGTTTTTTTTTTTATCTTCAAAGAATCTTTAGGTTGCAGAAAAGTCATGTAGAGAATATAGGGGATTCCCGTGTACCCAACGCCTTCCTCCTTTTCCCCTCTCCCCTATTAATAATTTTACATGCGGATGGTACATTTGTTACAATTGATGTACAAATACTGAAGCATTGCTACTAACCATGGTCAATGGTTTATATTATGATTTACATTTTGGACCGTACATTTCTATAAATTTTGATGAAATTTAAAATGGCCTATATCCATTATTGCAAGATCATGCAGAACAATTCCAATGTCCCCAAAATGTTCTATATTCCATCTATTCTATTCTATTCTATTATTTTTATTTGGTTATTTTCTTGGCTTCATCTTTGGAGCGATTTTGGATCATAGAAGGGTCACAACTGTAGCAGGGGAGGATCATTGGTGTGGGGTGTCGGTGATGGGGGATGCATGGGAGGGTGTTCATCTGGGGCATGCCTCTAAGGCATACAAATGTGCTCAAGTGTTCATGGGGCATTGTCACGGTAGGTGGAGATCCACACAATAATCGAAAGAATATCGATTTTCCATCCTGGGGAGTGCTGCTATATTCTCTAATGGGACAGCAAGAATCCCCCGAGTACAGGGACGGTGCCTAGTGAAGGAGGGCAGACCATTGCGCCAGGTCCTTGATATTGATGATTGCACTTATGAATCTTTTCTTTTGAAATTGAAACTTAGCCTAGTATTACATGGTACCTAAGAGTTTCCTCCTGAGGGTTTCCATGTTGCTCAAATGTGGCCTTTCTCTAAGCCAAACTCAGTATATAAACACGCTACCTTCCCCCTGCCTGGGACATGACTCCTGGGGATGAGCCTCCCTGGCACGGAAGGATTATTACCAAGCACCAACTAGCAATGCACTTGGAAAAAGAACTTGACCATAAGGGGAAATGGTAACTATAAATGACTTTTTATGGCTAAGAGATTTCAAAGTGAGTCGGGAGGTCATTCCAGATGTTACATTTATGCACTTCTCAGCAGGATTTCATTGATTGCCACAATAAATAGTGCTTCAAATAGCGGGGCTCCTGAGAGCTCTAGAGAAATCCAGATGCTACAGGCAGGGCTGACATCTCAGGAGTTTGGTGCCCTGCCAGTGGGCCTTACCTTGGAATTTATGCTCCCAAGTGTGATAGAGTTGGACTCAGTTGTGGTTTCCCTACACATGGCTCTTCTGCCCCTTCTATTTGATCCTATAGTTAGTACTACACTTGATAGATGTATGCCCAAGAGACTTGAATCTTTGGTTCGTCCATGTGCCAGTTGAGCCCTGAATCTCAACAGAGTTGCAACACCTACTCTCCAGTTCATTGGACTCACCCATGGCAACTAACAAGGAGATGATGATGGACAACACCCATCCCAAGGAACAGAGAGCATATGCAACTGCAAGCAAGATAGTTCCATCCATCTGCCCCAAGGGTTCTAAGCCCCCTCTCAATTAGAGGCGAAGTGGCCATCACCAGGCCAAAATCCTCAGGATTGGGGAATGAACAATGGACTAAAGCAGACTTACTATTATTCTACTATAAGCTTATTGTGATTCTAGCAATGGAAGAACTTTCATCATTGATGTGGAGGCAGTGGCCACCGGAGGTTCTGAGGGAAGGGAGAGGGAAAAACAGGTGTAATATGGGTACATTTTTGGGACATTGGAATTGTCCTGAATGATATTGCAATGATGGATACAGACCATTATATATTTTTTCATATCTTACACAATTGGGTGGGGCAGAGTGTAAACTATAATGTAAACTATAATCCACGCTTAGTGGCAATGACCCAATGTGTGTTCATCATTTGTAACAAATGTACCACACAAATGAAGGTTGTTGTTAATGTGGGAAAGTGTGGGAGGGGGAGGACATATGGGACATATGGGAATCCCCTACATTTTTTATGTAACATTTATGTAATCTAAAGTTTCTTTAAAATAAATAAACAAATAAACAAATTTTTAAAAATAAAGTAGATAAAATAGTCAAATATGGTGCTTAAGGTCGTATCTATAAAATGTAAGGCTATTCTTTGCTGGAACATATGACATTATTATAATGATTTGAAAGAAAAATTATATTGGACTTTAGGGTTTTATGGGGACATATAATTGCCATAGGCTAAAGAGCTGTCTGTAAATAATTTTCTCTAGTTTTTATTCTCATTGTTCACTGCTTACAAGACCAGGTCTACAATACCTTGGGTATGCTTTAATGGCCTATGAGAATTCCCCTTTCTGTTTTCTAGTGCTGTTCTGATTCATGGAGTCTATGTCTCCCTGATAGAATCTGTGTCACTTGTCATCAGGGTTCATAATCCAATATGTATGGCCCCATTCACTGTATCATATCATAGCCAGTCACCAAATAAGCAACTCACTGAAAAAATATCACTGCTACTGTTTAGTAGCCATTGTGGCAGACCTTCGACATCACTTCCATTCCCTCTTCCCCGTATAGCAGTTGGGCTGTGTGAGGAAGAAACTGATCCCACCCCCAGCTCAGGTTCAGCCCTGACCATTATAATCCATTCATAGTACTCCCATATGCCCTTGCCATAGAGTGACTGGTTTAGGAAAACCAAGTCTAAGCCAAGCAACACAGGACATTCCATGGCAATAAACTGATTTATAGGGCACCTGGCCCAATTTGGGTCAATGAGGCACAAATTTGCTGGGGGCTTCTGGAAAAGGTCAATCACTCCTCTGACAGAGCCCCTAGAAACCAACTCTCTCTCCCCTGAACAGTGTATTGTGTGGATGTGAAGTCTAAAATTGCTGTAAACATTTCTTCATCATGAGGAAAGCCAGTTGAGGATGAGACTAAACCACAGTAGGCAAATAGTGGGGAAAAGGGGGTTCTTGATAGCAAATCTTGTTGGATCTTCTGGTTATGTGAATCAGTAAGAAATTCTCTTTTGTATGAGCCTGTCTAAACTGGGGTTTCTCTTATCTGATATATATAAGATATAAAATATGTAAGAGCCTTATTTGATAGACTATCCTGGGCAGCTGATGAAGAACAGTGCTTGAAAATTTCTATTCTTGTTGCCAGCTTTACCGTACTCCTAGCACCTGAAATACAGGTGCAGAGCTGATCAACACTTGCTTCCCCATCTCTTCAACTTTGCTACCTAACAAAGGCAGCCCGGAAGGACCCCTCCCCCAGCAGGGCCAAGTCTTGTCTGATGGCAGTGGTAACAGAGAGCAGAGTCCCAAGGGGAGATGCTGAGAAACCTCAGTGTCACAGACAGGGAGGAGGGCCTGAGAGGGAGGCCCTGGGTCCGCAGTCTCCTCCGTAGTTCACAGCAGGGTGCCACCCTACCAGCGCTGATGGGGCTTGCTGATGGACCCCATGTAGGGCCATCCTTGCCACATGGGGGTGGCTGCATCCCTGACAGGGGGTAGAAAGGGCAAGACTTGTCGGAGCAGGGCAGGGCAAGCTGCTGGGAAAGTATGTGTGTAAAAGCTAGCAATCCCAATCTGGAGCAAGGAGATAAGAGTGAGGTTGTGCCTGCCCTGGGACAAGTGTGGTGAGAAGCTCAGGGGCACATTTGGTGAAGGGTAGGAACATAATTACATAGTTAGCAGGAGAAGGGGCAAATCAACAATGGCGAGCACTCATCTCTATTAAAAGGTCAGGCCGGGTTTTTGCCTTTAAGTCCACTTGAGGCTGCTTTTTAACAAGGCCTAAGCACACAGCTAATTGCACTTCTGCACTTCCACTTTGCAGTCTTACAGCCGAAATACTGAATCCCAACAGAATGACTTTGTGGAAGCTGGGGAAATCAATTTGGATTTTAATCAACTTCTCTTTGGAGGCATCTTTAACTGAACTCTCTCCCATATGCAGCAAATACTTGTGATGCTACTGCTTAGACTGTAAGCTAGATATGTAGAAATGTTTCTTGTCAGGTTTTCTTAAAGCCTACTGTTCACAGCAGCCCCCACACAAATCCCTGCATTTCTGCATCTGCAGGTCCTCCAGGCCCTAAGTTGTGATCATGGGATTTCCTCTAGCAAGCGCTCATTTTTAAGTTCTCACCAAAGCCAGCGCTGAGAGCCATTCCCCCTCCCCCAGAAGCACGACTCTCCTAAAGCCCACAAACCAAAAGTTCTGGTAGACAAGGAACTTCACTGCTGCCAAAGGATGCAAATCAATACTAACTGTAATGGTTTGAGCTGGGGGGATTTCAGAGCTCATTTATAGACAATAGATACAAATGAAATGAAATTGGTTGGCAAAAAATAAAAGTGTTATACAAACAAATGCAAGATGTGATGATGATACAAATCCCATATTTTCTATAATCGGGGCTTTTCTTTAAGAGGAAGAGAAGGAAGGAGCAAGAGTTAAGGATGAGGCCCCTCCACAAGATGGGACTGACCCTGTGCAAACACCTCAAGTGAATTTGTCCAGAAAATACAAGCCACGGGATGATTTAAAAAAGAGAAGATGATGTAGGTGGCAGCACAAAGTCACTGTCCCCTATATTTAGGACTGGTGTGACCTTCATCAGAAAGTGAGATTAGATGATTTGGCCTGTGTCCAGATGACAATAGTCATAAGATCTAAAGGAGATGACAGGGGGAAGAAAGGCTTGAACTGTTTCGATGTAAAGCAAGAAGGCAAAGAACGTTGGGCAAAAGTTGTCCAGGTCAAGCTGTATTTGATGACAACTAGTTTGCTCTCTTCAACTGATAGTCCTGCTTTCAAATTCACTTTAATTAACATTTAATTCTCCATCTTACTGACTCTTGTGGTGAAGGTCTGATACTGGTAATTGTGACTGAACACCTTAGGACTGTAGAAATTCTATCTATATGAGCTATAACCAAGTAACTGAAAGACGAACACGGAGAAGGAGTAGAGGAGGCTGCATGAAACTGTAAGTCCTTGGACTTGCCAGCTAATGGAAGAGTACCACTGGGGAAATCCAAAGGATTTATCTCCAAACCCAAAGGAAGGCAATATTTGGCAGACCCCTTTGAGATAAGAGGTCTGACCCTCTCTTTGTGGGTCCTCTATAAGGGCAAACTGGAGGAATGACCAAGCCACAGCACTTTCCTTCCTCTAGACAATTGCAGTTGGGAGTCCCAGCCCCTGTATGATCGTGTACCCCCACCAAGGCAGGCAGGAAGGATGGAAAGAACGCTGGAGCTAGGAACCAGGTTCTCAGCTCTGTCTCAATGAGGCTGGATGACCATGGGCACTGGACTTGATTTCTTTGGCCTAAGTTTCATTTGTTAAACGAGAAAATTAGACTAGATAAAGGAGCCTCTCATCTCATGCCCAGTAAAGTCAACTTCATTACAATTGCCCACAAGGCCTTGCATGATTTGGCCCACAAAGCCCTGCATGACCACTCCAGCTCGCCAACCTCCTTGCTGCTTCCAGAACACACCAGGTCCATTCCCACCTCAGGGCCTTTGCATCTGCTTTTCTTCTGCCTGGAATGTTCTTTACTAGGATATCCACATATCTGACCTCATGTGTGTCAGGTTAGTCTAATATCATATTTTCAGTGAGAACTTATTTAAAAATGCAACCCTCCCCCCAATAATCACTATCCCATTTTCAGCTTTTTAAAATTTTTTAAAATTTTCTCCTCAGCACTTAAAAGCATCTAACCTACTATGTTCTGCTATATATTTTACTTATGTATTTTGTCTATGGTCTGTCTCTCCCAACTAGAATTTCAGCTCTCACAGGCAGGTACTTCTATCTGCTTTGTTTACTGATGTATCCCCAGAACCTGGGAGAATGCTGGTACATAATAGGAGTTTTGTAATTGCTGAATGGATGCATGCATGTTAGGGAGGGTGAGAGGGGAAGGATCTCCACAGTGTCTTCTGGCTGTGACCACTGTAGGCTGTGGTGCCAATAGTCAGAGGACTCTCCTCTGCCACCATAAGAAAAAATAAGCAAACCCAAGTGAAAATATAAAGGGCCCAGGCCAGATGCATGCTTTCACACTGCTCCAGAACTTCTCAAGTTCTGCTTCCTAAATGTTCCATGCCCTGAGCTGTACAACCTTCACTCTCAGCAAACAGTAATACTACAGGCTCCGAATATTGTCTATGAGAAATATTTTTATGGGCATTCCGTACCTCATTTCTAGAGTCTAAATTAACAGCATTTCTGTGGAGCTTTGTTATAGCCATCTCTTCTTTCCACATTCTTCATTTAAAATTCCTGGGGAAAACAGCAGTGAGTTTCTCTACTGCCAAGACATCACACTGTAAATTTAACCTGAAACGGAAAAGGTGGTGGTGCTTCCACGTGCATTTCAGCCAGTTCCACCAGGTGGCAACATAGTTTGGATGTGCTGACATCTAAGGGCAAAATCTACCAGGGACAGGAGTAGAGAAGCTCCTATTCTCCATTGGATTCTATTCTCCATACACCCTTGCCTTCTCTTCACTTTTAGCCTGGCTATTTTCAACCAGTCATTTACAGTCTGCTCTCAAGTAGTTCATGTTTCCCCCCATGAATGCATATGACTTAATCACTCCAGCCTTGGAAGCTTTACATACACTTCTTTCTGCCAAAGTGCATTACTTATCCTCCCTTTGGAACTCTACCCCAAACTTACTTCCTCCACAAAACCTCCCGACTAAACCTGGCTCTGATCCCAACTTGCAAAGTCACCATGATATACAGTCACAGACACATAACTATTTTTATATAATGCATAGAATGTGCCTATCTACTTATATAAAGAGTCAGAGGATCACATGCACAGCTCTGGGCATCTGGCAGACAAATGTACATTTAACACAAATGATGTGCAGGTGACCACTTTTCATACACCAGAAGTCATGGCTCTAGGAAATAGCATTGGCTGCCAAGGGTTCAATTTATTGGCCAAGAAACTAGATATACTAACACCCATCTATGTCTTCCAAATTCTGGTTTCTTCATAGTATTCCATTTAAGCTCCAGAAAGCCTTTTCTAGCAGAAAAATTTTGGATAAACTTCAACAAATATTATGCATAAATTTGAACAAAAATGTGTAAATACCCATATAACTTTACAGGCTACTTTAAATGCTCTCTTGCTTTCAATGCTCAAAAACGTTTTCAAGCTACCTTAAAAATAAATTTGTCTACCTGTGGAAGCATTAGTATGGCTGAAACCAAGCCCAAGATGTTATTTTTAAATTATAAAAGGCCTTTCATATAAGATAAAATTGCTTACTAGCAGTTAAGAGAAGACGTCAACAGTAATATTCTGACAACAATCCAACGGAAGAGCAGAAATAAGTACCCTCATGTTTACAGGTCAACATACAGCATTACCATCACTACCAGACCACGTGGAACCAGAGGCATCTTAGAGTTGATAAACACATAGAAATTGTCAAAAAGAGAAACTTTTTTCAATGTAAATTCTGCCCAATCTTTTCAGAGCCCCCCATTTCTGAAACACTTCAATCCTTCATTTCTTTACAAATGAAATTGTCTACATGCAAACCAGATGCCATTTTTTTTCCACCCACAAAAGCCATACCTTTCTCACCTTAACACTGGTTCCCCATGCCCAGAGCCACAGTAAAATAGAAGCAGTGATTTGTTGAACATAACCACTTTAAAGCCACCACCAAGTATTATTCCCTTGTAGACAGCAACACCATGTTATTTAGTCAACTGAACATTCCGCCAGATTCCAACAAAGACATTACATTCAGGAGAGTCTGATGGCAGTTGTAACTCACCTAGTTTCAGCATTTTCCTACTGTACTCAATCAGGTGGACAACTTCACAGCATCTTGGGAGAGACACACAGATTTGAGGAAAAGACACAGCCACCCCATTATTATTTATTCTATGACATTTGTGTCTCCTTCAGGAAGAGTCATTCTTCCCCAAGAATAACTCAAAATAATTTAAACTGTCCTGTTGTAAAAATCCACCATAAGCTTACCAAACAACTGCACAAAAGACACTGGTCAACAACAGTCACTTTAAAAGTTGTCTTGCTTGTTATTCTGGGAGTTGGGTTTCGTCACCTGTAGTGGAAGGTATTATGTAGCCTTTAATTGTGAAGCCACAGAGGTCTCCGTATTCACAGTGGGGATGGACTGGTCGCTGCCTGTACTTGCTACCTATAAACTACAGCTACACAAAAAACACTCCACATGATTCCAGGGATTACCTGTGATAGGTGAACTGGAGGTATTTTCAAAATCAAGCAGAAACAGGAAATCTAACGTTTCAACGTGCTAGAAAAAAAGGAGTGGCTAGTTTAAAAAAAAAAAAAAAAAAAAAAGGAGCGGCCTCAGTCATAGACTTCTGGAAAAAAAGAAAAAAATACCTCATTCCTACCTGGCCAGTATTAACATGAATTTCTATTAATAGTGAGTACTGCTTAGAGGTGTTCCCGCACTTAGAACTAATAAGTTTGCTACGTAAAATTAGCCTTTTGCTTTTGAAGAGACTATAAAGTCTTTATAGGGAATATAAGTGACTGTATACAGGCACACACAATACACACATATACCTACTTACACATATTTGCATATATATAATCTAATGTCTCTCTAGATACATATTATTCACTGGGGCATTTGACAGTCATCACCACCCCACAAATCTTTCCCTTATCCATCCCCATCTGTGAACACTCTGCGTCCTTCAAGGTCCACTTCAAGGGCACCGCATCCAGTCCATGAAGACTTTTCCTGATGATCCCAACTGCATATGGGTGACCTCAGCCTTGAACCCCCAAGTCTCCTCACTTGCACTTCCTTGGTAGCACTTTCTTGGGTACTTATCGCAGTTGTCCTTATATTATCTTTGGCCCTATACTATCTTATTCCCCACTACAAGGTACACTTCTTGATTTTATTTTTATCCCCTGTAGCAATAACACTGTGCCTTGAGCTTTCCCAGCATGCAGAAAAAAAAAAAAAAAAAAGATACCAATTGGAATGCAATGAACAAGTGCCCTGGGGTTGGCTAAGCCTGACTGAAATTCCAGCTATGCCACTTTCTGGTTCTGAAGATGTGCAAGCTATGTAACCTCTCTGAGCAATTTTTGTTCTTCTGAAAAATGGGAATAATATCATCTACATCATAGAATTGCTGTCAAGATTGACGAAGACCATGTGAAGCAGATAACATGTTGCCCGATGCACAGTGAATGCTCAAACAGTAAACAGCATTATTGTTGACCTGAATTGAAATCAAGTCCCTACTGCTAATTTGGGAGGGAGACTGAAAGAGATACCATATCAACATCAATTTACAAACATATCTATACATTTATTTTTGTTAGACCACCTCAACACGAGACTAACCCATAGAAGTTTGAATTTTACACCTTAGAAACAAGAGCAGAACTGTCCTTTTGTGTTCCTTTGTGTTATATCCCCAAATTCTGACTGGCCCCTTAATGTTATGACAACCTCATCAGGGACTTATTTTCAAAGAAAATGTCAAGAAAAAACTCTTCCTGTAAGTGTGGAATTCTAAATCACAAGGACTTCCCAAACCCTCATTCACTGGCAAATCCAAAAAGTTACAAAGTGTAAAGAGCTGTATGGTACACCTAAAGAGAGAAACAGGTCTCTCCCATTTCCCTAAAATGTGGCCCTGGTGGTAGTTGCCTGGCTAGGTGGCCACCAGGAACCACTGTGTTTTCTCCTGGGAGAGGACAGAGCAGCACAGTGAAGAAAGGGAAGGCTGGAGGAAGAATCTGACAGCCCCACAGAAAAACCTGTGAACATGCTGGCATAGCCCTGAACATGCTCCAGGAACAGTCAAGGAGGCAACGAAGAAGGTAAGGGGCAGAGGTAAGGGCAGACACCAGGCAAGGGCAGAGAAAGCTGTAAGCATCATAGCCCCATTCATCAGCTGGGCACCTACACACCCGGCAGGACATTCCTGATTTTGGAGAGTTCTCCAAGAATTAAAAAGTAAAGCATCTGGATGGACCAGCCAAACATCTGCAGGAACCCATTTTTCACTTATGACATCCCTCACCTATCACTCGAGACAAGGATGTCCAGGTCTTTCGTGCTCAGATCTATTGAAAGTGTGATCCTTAAAGCAATCCCAGTAGTTGGAACTATATTCTGCTCATCCTACTTCATCTGGCAAGAAAGAAGAGTCACAGACAGAGGCTAAAGGGCAGGGAGATTTTCACACCTTTTGAGATACAAATATCTATTTGTGGAGTGGTCAAACCTGACAGAATAAACTTACATAAAGAACTACTTAACTTGTTGTGGTTGCCCTTATAGATATGAATACAGCTCTTAGGTGCTCCTCTACAACTTGCAAATTAAGACACTAGCAGTAGAATCAAGGATCAATCATTGTAATGCAGAGAGTTATCACCCATACTCTGAGGAAGGGAATAGAGAGGAGGTAGCTGGTCTTTTCAGCCCTAGAAACCCAGGCTGCTAACCTTGTGGCTGGTTGGTGCCCCAACTCTCCCAGCCCCTGGGGTGCAAGGGACACATGCCAGCTTGTGGAGCTTCACAGCAATACTAAATAAGCCATCCTTAGGGAAGGCTGGTTCCATCTTCTCTAGCATTTCTTCTCCATCTATCTGCAACCACAAGGACAGTGGCTGTGGTGGTGTGAAGCTGTATGTACCCCAGAAAAACATGTTCTTAAATCCATTCCTGTGGGTGTAGACCTATTGTAAGTAGGATCTTTTTTGATAAAGCTACTTCAGTTTAAGTGTGACCCACTTCATTCAGGGTGGGACTTAATCCCATTACTGGAGTCCTTTATAAATGGAATGAATACACACAAAAAGAAAAAAAGCCACAGAAGTAAGAAGCTAAAAGCAAGAAAACTGGGAAAAGAAGGGAGACCAGCAGAGGCTACCATGTGCCCTGCCACATGGCAGAGGAGCCAAGAATCAAGGGCAGTTGGTCTTCAGAAAGAAAGCATCACCCTGATGATGCCTTTGTTTGGACATTTTGTTGGCCTCAAACTGTAAGCTAATAAATTCCCATTGTTTAAGCCAACCCATTTCATAGTAACTGCTTTAAGCAGCCTATGAAACAAAAACAGTGGCTATTAGAAAGCCAGATTCTCCTCCTCTGTGTGTATGCTCTATACATTATCCAGGCATCTCAGAGCAGGGCACTATCTTTTAAATCATTTCACTCTCCCCACACTTAGGGAAAGTAGGTGGTAATCCCAGTTTCCAAAGGGAGTGATAAAGCAAAAGAGGTTAAGCAGCATATTCAACACAGCCCTTGCAAGATGAAGCAGGGCTGAGAAGAGAAGCCAAGAGGCCCATACCCTCCCAGAGCAATCTCCAGAACACACACACTCTCTCTGGCCTAGTTGACTGCTTTTTACTTACCCTGAGAAAAATATTTCCTTTACAGCCACCCACATCCTTATCAGCAGCATAAAATTTGTGCCTGCACAGAAAAGATAACTTCATTTGTTTATCTAATCTGATTCTATAGTCTCAAAGACAGAATTGAAAACATCTACAAAACACCTTGACCTTTCTGCTTTGGCATTCCCGCTATGCTCCCTAGTCCCTAGTGGATGATAACGTGGCTGCCAAGACTAATTTTGGTTTTTCTGTTTGTTTAACCCTCCCCTTTCTCCATCAGTCTCTCCAGACCCTCCTCTTCTGACAGATCTCAGCTACTTCATGTCTTTCAATGGCCTCCCTAAAACCACAGAGCCCCCTCCTTGATTCAACTTGCTCCTCTTTGTCCCTCTCTCCTCTTCTTCTAGGAGGAAGGAGTTATTGGCAAAGCGGGGAGGAAGGCAGGCTGAGTGGGTATTGTTCCAGGAGGCTCAGTGTCTGAGATGGGCACAGTACTCTGGAAACCTTTCCAGATGTTACAAGAGATGGCGGATCATCAGACTCACCCAAGGGAGGCCTCACCTAGACAGAAGAGTACACAGTTCACCTAGAGAAAGATGGGGAAATCACACAAGCTGAGCACCCACTAGGCGCTGGGCAGTGTGCACAATGCATTACGCGTGTTCACACAGGCCTCACCCAAACCCTGGGAAGTGGGTATGTTATCTGCAGGTTACAGGTGAGGAAAACTGAGCTCTGTAAAGTTAACATACCTGTTCAGGAGAATGCCACAATAGGAACCTAGGTATGTCTTAATTCAAATCTATTGGCCTTTTTCTCCTCATGTCATATCACAAAAGTATCCTTGGTTCACCAGACAGAAAGCACAAATATGGGACTGTCTGGAAAATAAAAAGAACACCTGACAACCCACCTCTCAAGGCCAAGCAGATCAGTGAGTTAAACAGTCTGAACAGGTGCTGCTGGGAGCCAGCACCAACAGGGCTGGGGTGGGGA
The DNA here is from genome assembly GCA_029593785.1 of Cabassous unicinctus. Classification (NCBI taxonomy): domain Eukaryota; kingdom Metazoa; phylum Chordata; class Mammalia; order Cingulata; family Chlamyphoridae; genus Cabassous; species Cabassous unicinctus. The sequence continues at coordinate 2,685 of JAQZBX010048882.1, read as the reverse complement.
TTGCTCCAATCTGTCATCACCTCAGCAGCCATTCAGAGTGGAAAGGGAGGACCTTCTATTATGCGGTATATGTTTCTATATTTTAAATGTAAATTTTATAAAATGCTACTCATGGAAGCAAAAGAAGACAGCCTTCTCTTCTCTCTCTTAGAATCACATGAATTCAATGTCAGTGAGACTCAGGCATCATCTAACCTCACTTCACAAGCAAAGAAAGTGAGGCAGCCCAAAAGGCTGAAAGGCGTATCCAAAAATCACACCGCTAGCTGATTAGCAGTGCAGCTGGGGTGAGAGCCAGATCTTAGGTATGTCGTCCTGTATTTCAGGCTCAAATGGCTCTTCACACTTGCATCACCAATGAAAACACTAACTTAGCATTTACAAAGCAAAGAAACACTGTACCTGCTGCAGGGAATATCCTGGCACTTGAATGTGGTTTATTTTCTACTGAACCGAATATAAACAGAGTGCTAACATTTTATGGCATTCTTCCATTATAAACTTCATGTAAAACAGAGCATGATCCCTAGTAATAAAATATCAAACTAATTAAAGTCTTAATTTGCCAAGAAAAACTCTCTGATGGTAGAGTAAATTTCTCAATAAATTCCTAGAATTTTTAGTTAATAGAGCAACATGTGATATTTCCCAAGCTGAAATCCTCAGCCTCCCTCCATTGCCAATTCTGCCATTTTTTTCTATCTGTTTTAACTTCTCTGGACACCATCACTACCCCATCACCCAGTCATCACCAATTTCTCTTTTGGTTTGGATGGTCACATACTCACCAAGTTCGGCTGGTTTCTCATCAGCGCTTCTCCCATTCTTATTTCCATTTGGACTATGTTAAACCCTTTCATTTAAAAGTAGCAGAAGTGGTTTCTTGAAAAGATGACATTTGAGAGAATGGTAGCAAAGCAGTTCTACTCCCCAGTCCCTCTTTAGAGTAAAGAGAGTTTTGTCATTATGTAGTTTACCCTCATGGCTGTTATCAAACCTAAATTAAAAAAAAAATTTTTTTCAGAAACTTTTTGACTCAGCCATCAGAAATTACAGCATGTTCTGAGAAAAATTTCCCTTTGATTTTTTTTTCCCCCTCAGGTAAAGCACACATAATTTTTTTTATCATTTGCAGGGGGAGGAGTCCTGGGCCTTATCCTATTTTGTACCCAGAGCCCACATAACTCATGTACCCAACAGCTAACACATGTCCTCCACCCCCATCTCCTCAGCCTAACAACAAAAACAAACTACCTAACGACAAGACAGACATCTAACAAGCTCCTTCCAAATGGTGGCCTGGGAGCAACATTTCCAGCAAACTCTACCTCATCCCCTGGAGAGGGGTGGGAGCCCTGTTTTCCCCTCCCTCTGATGCAGTCCCACTCTCACAGATGAGAATGTGGTCGCAGAGCCCCAAGTCTCTTGCCCTGGGTTATATATTTCTGTCTACACTCTTCTATCTTCTTGCCATCCAAGGCATCAGACAAATGAGGGTTAATCTGAAAAAATGCTAATCAGCACAGCAACAGGGTGAACTATAACTAAACTTAGAAACTTCCTCCATGCAAAGCAGCTTCCCTTCTGGGACTCCGTATCTAACCTTCTCATCAGACGCCAAACCTCAGTGCCGTCAGGGACCCCACCCTCCCCTGCCAGCCACCAAGTTCTGATGCTTCCCTACTTCTAAAACATCCCATCTATCTTCCCCTCATTTCTAATGCTCCATTCCACTTCAGGCCTCATCCTCTTGCCTGAACTTCTTGCTCCTTTCATTCAATTGCCCTCATGGCACATGTTCCCAAAACACAGCTCTGCTCCCCATGACATCCCCACAAGGGCTAGAAGTGAACATAGTAAGTTCCTCCACATCCTCATTTAACCATGCCACTCTCTGAAGAGAATATGCAATGCTTCCCTACGGCCCATGGAAAACGTCCAAACTTCCAGCACAGTATTTAACGCCACCTCCAAAACTGACCCACCATGCTTAACACTGTTCCATCTCTGGGTCCTTGCTCACCCATTTCCCTCAGCCTTTTGTCTTTTCCACCATTGTCATCTGTAAAACACGACAGTCCTCCAAGGCTCAGCTCAGACAAGACCTTTCATGGTGCCTCTAGCACCCATTCCTCTGGCTCCCCATGTCACCTGGAAACTTTCTCATAGCATTTATCACATTTTGCTCCAATAGATAGACATTGCCATATATATAACATTGGACTTATTAGATTGTACTTTTCTAGATGACTGGGAGATTTTTTTCATGGATTCAATAAAATCAATCCACATTTATCTGATACCTACTGCATGCAAAGCACTGAATTAGATGCTGGGGACATGGTGGGGGAATAAAACACACAGAGTCACGAGTCCTACAAAACTGACATTCAGTGGGAGAAAGAGATGGCAGAAGAGTAAACACATAAATAAATGAACTGTAGCTGGTGACAGATGCTAGGCTGGAAAGGAGCAGAGGGCCCTGAAGGAGTAACAGAGGTGGCATGGGCTCTGAGAGGGCTCTGAGAGCCCCTGTGCCAAGGGCTAGGGGAAGAACAGTCCAGGCAGCAGGAAGGGCAGGACTACAGCCTGAGACAGGACAAGCCGGGCTCATTTCAGGGGAAGGAGCAGAAAGGTGGCCGGTGCAGCTGCAGTGTTGGAAGCAAAAGGAAGAAGGGTGCAAGA
>JAQZBX010048881.1:0-20075 GCA_029593785.1 Cabassous unicinctus | reverse complement strand
TATAGCAGGGGACTTCAACACACCATTATCATCATTAGACAGAACATCTAGACAGAGAATCACTAAAGAAACAAAGGCTCTCAACAATTAATTAGAGGACCTGGACTTAATAGACATATACAGAACACTCCACCCAAATACAGCAGGATTTACTTTCTTCTCAAGTGCACATGGAACATACTCCAAGATAGACCACATGTTAGTAATAGGAAATGGTTTCTCTCTCCTTTTTAAATGTAAATAGAGGAGGGTCTCTAAGTCCTTAGTGTTACAAGTCAATTACCTCACTCTACTTTTCCTAGGAAGATAGGGAAGACCCCATATTATTTTCACCAACCGTCTGCATTTTCTTCTTGTCTTCTTCAAAAAATCTTTTAAGTGTGGTTGGTATTGCCAATCAAGTAAAATTTTGGGTTTCATTTTCCCATTTGGGATCCCTTTCGGCTCCCTTTTGGGGCCCTGCTTGACTTTCCATGTGGTGACAGAAAATCTGTGGTTCCTGCTGATGAGACCCAGAGGTAACTGTCTCTGTCTGTATGATTGGGACTTATTACAGGAGTTTATTTAGTTTTGTAAGAAACTGCAGTTTTTTCTCAAAGCAGATGTCCAATTTTACATTCCCACTAGCATTGTGTGAGGATACCAGTTCCTTCACATCCTGGCCAGCACTTGGTATGTTAAGTCTTCTTAAATTTTAGCTATTGGAGTTGATGTGATTTTAATTTGCAATTTTCTAAAGACTAATGATTTTATGCATCTTTTTTAGGTGCTTATTTGACATCAATGTATAGTCTTTTTATTAAAGTGTTTGAATATTTTACCTATAAATTTGCTATTTTTGAGTTCTGTGAGTTCTCACCATATTTTGGATATGTCATTTAACAGATATATGCTTTCAAAACTTATCTCTGAATCTGTGGCTTATTTTCTAATTCTCTCTATGATGTCTTTTGAATAACAAAAGTTCTTCATTTTGATGAAGTCATATTTTATTTATTTAAAAACTGTGCTTTTGCTGCTGTAGCTAAGAAACCATTGCTTAGGTAAAAAACATGAAGTTTTTTCATAAGTTTTCTTGTGGAACTTTTAGAGGTTAAATTTCACATTCCAGTCTGTTATCAATATGTGATTGTTTGAACACTGTTGATTGGAAAGCCCATATTTTCTCCACTGAATTGTCATTGAACATCTGCTGAAAATCTATTAACCATATGTATGAGGATACTTCTGGTCTTTATATTGTGGTTCACAGATTGACTTGGCTATTTACTTGCCAAAGTCACATGTTCTTGAATAAGAGTTTTAAATTATGTCTTGATATCAGGTAACTTAGGTCTTCTAAATCTATTTGTTTCATTTCAAAGTTTTTTGGCTGTTCTTTTTTCATTTCCATATGAATTTTAAAATCTGCTCCTTAGTTGCAGAAAAATGTACTGGTATATTACTTGAGATTGTATTGAACCCATAAATCAATTTGGATAGAACTGAGACCTTACAAATACTGTGGTTGGGATCCATTTACACAGTCTACTTCTCCATTTATTTACTTTTCTAAAAGAAACATTTTTAAAATAAATTATCAATGTTCTGATCTTGTCATCTTTCAGATTCATAGATGTGTTTATTTTATATTTTTGATGCCCTTGTAAATAGTCTTTTTATTTTGATATCATTATAGTATATTGCAATGCAATTTATGCTTTTTTATTTTTATTTTGAAATAATTATAGATTCAGAGGAGTTAGCAAAGATAGTATGCAGAGATGTCCCATATACCCTTTACCCAGTTTCCACTAACAGAAGCTTCTGACATGACTATACAACAATATCAAAGCCAGGAAATAGAAATGACGCAATGTGTGCATAGTTCTTTTTTCTTTTACATTTTTTTCCACAGGTGTCAGTTTATCTAACCACTATGTCATCAAGGTACAGAACTATTCAGTCCTTACCTCTTACCCACTTTCCTCAGATCTCCACCCCATCTTCATTATTCCTAATCCCTGGGAACACTGATTTGTTTTCATCTATATAATTTTGTCATTTCAAGAGTGTTATATAAATGGAATCACCCAATGTGTAACTTTTTAAGCTTGGCATTTTCACTTGGCATCTAGGAATTTTAAAATCAATGACTCATCTTTTTCCTTCCATGTCAGATGTAGTAACACAGTGAGTTTCAGTAATTATCCCCAGGCCCAAGTGCTCAATGTGAGGCAGAACTGGGTCTGTGGAAGGGCTCCTTGCTTTCATCTACTCCTCTTAGACATAAAAGATGGTTTATGTTTGTTTGTGGGTAAACAAGTTTTCAGGAGGAAATTAACAGAGGAAAAAATATCATTTTAAACTACACTTACATGGAATGGAATATAACCATAAATAAGGTTCCTTGCTCAAAAGCTGTTAGGAAAGCACATAAAACTTTTGTGAAAACAGAAATGAATTCATAGACATTGCTAGATTTATGTTAATTTACTTCAAATTTTTGCAGAAGGTGAATGTATGAATGTAATTCTAAGAATAAGTGAGCTGGGCCTTTTAAACACTGGATTCTATAGGAACATGTGTTTTATTTTTGCAGCTACAAAATTGTCTCCTCTACAATGTCAGCTTCATCACAATTACTGAACACAGCATATTGTCTACTAGCAATTTGCTTTGAATGAATTTGTAAAAACTAAATTTCACAAACAAAGCAAACTTCCACATTTACCAACATCACTGACATACACTTATTTGTTTGTAAATCATAAGCAAATTTTAAGGCAATTCATATTTGGGTTGAATTGTTTTTAACACCATTAATGATAGCTGGAAGTCATAATTGAGTCGTTTCAATTTTCTTGAATGGTACCATTAAAATGATTATTTACTGACTATCAGACTGGTTGAGTGGTTTAATAAATATATTGTTTATCTAGAAATTTATACCTTTTCACCATTGTCCCAAAATGATTTATACTCTGAGGAAGAGAATGGGATAAAAATCACAAAATAATCCAAATAAGTAAAATCAAAATCAAACCAACACTACCTGATAGATTATCTGATCAGAGAACCTGCTCAGATAACTTTCCCATAACTAAGAGGAAATTTCTAAGGAAATTTCTATGACAGAATCTAGCAGTTAATGAAACCAAGAGACTGATCAGAGACCCTTAGGGTGTCTTCAAAGAATATGGATTGGAGGAAAAAGAAACAGTCTTATCAAGAACATGCTGTGAAAAGTGTGTAAAGTCAAAATTAAAATTAACTGCTGCTGTATTACCTCCCCTTTCTAACTTCTCTGAGAAGATCACTGGAAAACATTTTCTCCTGTGCAAACTTATTGAAATGTTCTAAGTAATTAATATATATGTACACGTGTTATCTATATCTATATATTGATCTATACAGGAGATTTGTCCTCAGTCTGCTTCCATATGTCAATGTTCCAGGAGAACAAATGTATAATGAAAAAATTTGCCAGCTATTATAGTAATTGCAAGTCTGTTTTATACATTTGTATTATTTGTAACATTGGCTGTGTGCAATTACCCATCTTCCCCATCAGTCTCCTTGGAATACAGAAGTTCACTTTAGTGATTCTTCTTCTCCATGTGGTATCATTGGGGATGCTTGATGGAATTCAGGTGGTGTCAGGTCAGGTTTCATAAGTCCTGATGGCTTCACTCACTGGTCTGGTGCCTTAGGAGGGATGACTGGAAGGCTGGGCTCACTTTGGGCCTCTATCCCCAGCCACAGGCCACAGAATCTTAGCGACCAGGGCTCCATCCATCCTCCAACAGCAGCAGACACAAATTCCAACAAGGCTGAAGACAAAGGGCATCCCTCTCCCAATGGGGCCACACCTGCCCCAAAGCTACCTGGGCAGAGAGGGTCTATTGTATGTGCACTTCAAAAGTGGCCTGTCAGGGACACCCAAAAACCAGCAGAACAGACAAAGAGAGTGACTGGCTTACTCATCCTCCCTGGGATTTGTTGGGGAGCAGGGTGGACTTGGAGAATACCTTGTGGAAACACTTGGGGACCTGTGGGACAAGACTTCTGGCCTCTGGCCTGTCTGTCTCTCCAGCTTGGGCTGGTTTCAGGTTCTGGGGTGGTAAGGGTGGCACTCAGAATACAGCCTGATGCTCAGAGTTGGGGTGGAGGGCTACAGATGCCTCCATCTTCCTATGATTTCCTCTTCAGGAACTGAAGGTGACACTTCATTCTGGAATTGGGTCAATGACAGGCAGATTTTTATATCCATTTAAGTATAATTTCTAAAATATCAAATTCATGTCAAAATAAAATCTACTTAATTGTTGGCATCTTAACAGATGTTAACTTTTCCTGGTTTTTCATTTTACCTTATATTTTGCCACTAGAAATGGCTTAAATGTGCTTTCCTTCTTCTTTCTATATTCTTTATCTTGGTGTTTCTACCCCTTAGGATGGTCAGACAATGTTTGCTAGTTTTTCTCTTAAGCCATTTATTTGGATGTATTTGTGTGTGTTCATGTTTACCAGCTCGGATGGTGTTATGGTTTTTGAGAAGAAATAGGCTTTTGTTATTACCAGTGTAAGATGCAATAAAAAAAAGTATATACACAAAAATGAAGTCAGCCTTTATGAAGAATAAATTATTTGGCTTATTGTCAGGAGACTCAGGTTAGTGACCATGAAACTAGGTCCCATGTACATGAATACATAAAAGGTCAAAGTATAAAGTTGTTGTTTTACTTTTTCTGACTTATTATGCCAGGTAGTGTACTGAAGGATTATATTTTATGCTACAGTAATATATTTGTATATTTTTAAGAACTTATGAAATAAAGTCCACTACAAATGATTTTTTAAATATATTTTCTTCTGATGTGTCTGTAAAAACAAGAGAATTTTCATTTCAGTGTTTCATTTCATTTTTAACTTCAGCCTGGTGGAAAGGAATATTTGAGGAAATTGGTGGCAGAAATAAGTTTTGTGGGAGTTGGTGGAGGGGTCATTGGTCAGGATACTAAGGTAATGGGTCTCTGGATGAACAGTGGCAGCTTGGAAAGCACAATGTATCACAGTATCTCAGAAGGGAGGGGCCTATAATGTTGTGTTCAGAATAACAACAGTTTGTTGTGCATCTCAGGATTTTCCTTTCTCTTCATCCTTTCATAATTACCTTTCTAGAATCCTCTAACCTATTAAGAAGCTTCTGGCCATGGTTACCTTGATAGGAACCATACCATAGCAAACCTCTAGCTTTTGAGTGTTTTTTTAAACACCTAGTTTTAATACATACTTTTTTAAAAAGTCATATTACTAATGCTTTGTGGTGTATTCAATCATCCCACAGTTGTAAAATTACCAAAGTGAAACAAAATCAATCATGGAAATGAGTACTGTCCTCTGCCTCTTCCTCACCACACATCCCTCAAAAAAAGTTGTTAATTGAACTTCCCTCAACTATACATAAAGCCAAAGAAATTATATTGCATGTGTATTTCTTGATTCCTTCATACCTAGAATGTCTCTTTCCATCACACTACCTCCAAGAGGATGAAGTTGACAAAGTGTTCACTAGTGACTTCTGTTAAAGGTATCCAAAAGACTGGAATTTTTTTTGATACCACAGTCAACAGGTATCCTAAAACAACACAATAAAAAGAGAGACATTTTTGGGGGTCTTTAGGAGGTCTTTAGGAGGAATCTGATAAAATGTCTGGTCTAATTTCAAAGAAGTAGAATGTGACATAAGAGCACTTATTTATGTATGGGTAACCATATCAGAATCCCTGTATACATAAGAAAAACTCTCAGAATTATGAGACTAATTAGGAAAGCTTTCTGTGAAACAAGAACTAGAGCTTCTTAACATTAGAGGACAGATTCATAAATTAATTCAAAAGAATCTCCTCTAAATTACTGAGTCAAAAGTGGGCTTATTCAAACATTAAAAATCAGAGAAAAACTTTTGGAACTAGATTATTAATATTCTCCCAGGTAGTGTAGTTACCATTACTTAATTAATTTTTAAAAATTACACAGATTTTTTGTACCAATTGCATTCATCTATAAATGAAATCATTGAGGCCTCTCATGTTTAAAGACTGTACTTTTCAAAGTAGCTAAATAATTATCTTACATTTTCAAGTACTGTGTATTTATCTTAGAGTTATTCTATGGAAAATTTTATATTAAAATGATATTATATATTAAGAGTCATTTTGAAAGTTTGCATTAAGCCAGGTATTTTAAAAAATGGTTTTTCTATTTGAAAGGTACCAAATATGTGCATGAAAAATTTCATCAATATCTTATGACTGAGTAGAGTCCATATCATACATTTAACGTAATTTCTTCCAACCCACACTATTATTATTTTGAAAGTATATTTTTATTCTAGAATGTGAACTTAGAAAAAAATCATGCACATGAAGACTCCACATACAACAGCCTTCCATCAACACACCACAACATGATTGAAGCTTTGTTACAGATTATGTGATAATATCATAGTCTATGACCACTAAGCATGGTCCATATATTTGGTACACATTGTTCATCTTCTCCCATTATCAACATGTAATGCTTCATGTGGAGACTGCCCATTTTTCATTTCTCCTCAAGTGTTTAGTTTTCTCACCCATAATCATCAATTTGACTCCTGTTTTATTCATAATACAACTATATTTGGACCATTACCTCAAAACAGAATTAGAGCATCCTGACCCTGCTTGTAAGAAGAGATCTTTTTTTATTTCATTCCTGTGTGTTCTATTCAGCTTGCTCATCAATTTAGGAGAATTCTATTCCAAAGTTTCCCTCCCACATGCCCCTCTTCCCCCTGGCACCAAAAGAATGGGCAGTTATATGTTCAGGCCATGCCCCCAGGGATATTCATGGTGCATGCCCCCAGGGATATTCATGGTGCATGAGGGGTAAGTGGAATGACCATGCCTGTTTTCAGGTGCCACCAAGCTAGACCCAATGTCAAGGTGTAGCTTCCGCTTTCCCTTTCAGCCTCCTCTACCTGGAGCCATTTTGGAACCAAGGGCCTGCAGGCTAATTTAGCATTCCTTGAACAGGTTTTCTGTTCCTGAGTAAGAAAGGGTATATCTATTGTTCTATGGATTTGGATAGACTGACTCATCACTGAGGTGTAAATATTTTATCAATTTTGAAGTCATTTCTGCTTTGACACTTGGAAGACTGAGATCTGAGTAGGACCTTTTGCAAACAAGGAGGTTTTCCTTGTAATCTCATTGGGACTGAATACCAATTTAATTCTCCTCTCTTCCGAGTCTGCCTCTGACTGGTTGTAGTTATTTGAAATTCCTCGAGAGTGATTTCAACCTAGCATAAGGGCCATGCTGGCCATGTTCTTGGTAGACTTAAAAACAGCAGGAATCCATTCTTCTGATTGAGCAGAGGAGGCTCTAATGACCTTGTACATGTTCTGCAATGTCCTTCTGGATATTTTTCTCCATTTTCTTTCTCTCTTTCTCTCCCTCCACTCCACCACTCTCTTTGGTTGCTTGCTCTGATACCTATTGAAAGAGTTGTGTGGTGATCAGGAGTCTGTATCAGCATAGAAAATAAACAACTGTTTTTAATTTACCAAGGATTGCAGAAGAGATATATTTTTGGTACATTTTTCTTTTTGGCTAACTAATGAATACTCATTAATTAAATAGTCCATCTGAGCCAAAAATGATTTCACAGGAGGAATGTGGAAAAAGATTTTGAGTTTCATTGCCCCATAAATGTATGAGTTGGTCTACTGTGATCTGCAGTACTTCATTCCAACAAGATATGAAGAATTCCGAAATAAAAATTTGAAAATCCAGAGCTAAATATGGTATAAATGAAAATAGAACTACTAAATCAGTAATTTATATCATTTTTGAAGTTTATTGGGTACAATAGGGCTGTATATACAAATAAGAATTATGTTACCATTGATTTCAATTATGTCTGAATTATTACTAACATTTAAATGTTTCTTCCTCTGTGGTGTATTTCTTATAATGGATTATATTAAAACTAGCCTGTCCTCACAGTGCCTTTTAAAATTTATAATTTCATGCAAATTATTTTCTCTTTCATTTTACAATTTTACACTAAAATGTAATTTTTAATTACATTAACAGCTTATTAACAGCTTTTAAAAAACATTCCTTTTTTATTTTGGCTACGCCACATGGTATGGGAATGTATCTCATTTAAAATGCTTAAAAATTTATTAAAGAGTAGTGCTGGAATAGCCAGAAATAGCAGCTATGTAGAGCAGGGCAAATATACTTTGCCTCAAATGAATTCTTTATTATTAAGCCTCTATAAAATTGATTTGTAGAAAAAAATAGGGAGGGATGGAGGAAATACACCCAATGTGAGATACAGACTAGAGTTATTAATCATATTTTCATGATGCTCTTGCTTAGTTTGTAACGGATGAAATACCAAAAAGTAAGGAATTCATGGAGGCAGATGTTTGTGATACCTGTATAATGATATGCATGTTTATTTTGTAAGTTTCCAACTTCTATTATGCACACAATGTGGCAGTATGTTCAAGTATGAATTGTACACATCTATAAAAATATACTTTGAAAAAGAAGGTGTTGATAGTCATGCACAAAAGTTTTGGATTTGCCTATTTCTCTATTTAGGTCTTCCATGTTTTTCTCTTCAATTTTGGAGGTATCAAGATGGAAAGATGTACCCCATGGAAGGGACCATACCTTCCTTGACCATTATGAGCCACTCCGCCTGACATCTGGGGAATAGCCAAGATGGGACTTGTGTCCTTGCTCAGCCAAGAGATGTTCTTTCCTTCTTGGTGGTGCACAAGACATCTATATGCCATTGGGACAGAGTTTATGGTTCGGAACTAAGTATCATGTTGTTGTAAGGGAGCTTGTCTGAAACTTGTCAACCTTGCTTTTTACTGTAAGAATACCTTTCATTTTATTTCAAAGAAGTAGAATGTAAGCTAACAGCATTTATTAACATATAGGTAACTGCATGAGAATCCCTCCATACATGAGAATATCTCAAAGAATTATGAGACTAATCAGAGATGCATGCAGTAAAAGATAAATTAGAGCTTGCTATCATTAGAAAAGAGATTCATAAATTAATTCACAAAGATCTCTAAATTAATCAAAAATGGGCTTATTCAAAGGTTACAATCCAGAGAAAAACATTTGGTCTTTGCCTATCATTATTCTCCAAGTAAGTGTAGTTATTGTTTCATTAATTTTTAAAAATTCTACAGAAATTTTTAGACCAACTACCTTCACCAATGAATGAAAGTCTTGAGCCCTTCTTACATTTCAAGTCTGTACTTTTCAAAGGAGTTAAATGAATGCCTTATGTTTTCAGGTAGTAGGTACTGATCTTTTGAGTAATGCAATCATTCTAAGAAAAAAATTATATTCAAAAGATATTAGATATTTAAGGGTCATTTTCAAAGTTTGCATTTTGCAAGACATTTTGAAAATGGTTTTTCTATTTGAAAGGCACAAAATATGTGCATGAAAAAAATATCATCAATGACTTTTTCCTGATTAGAGTCCATATCATATATTTAATGTAATTTTCTGTAACCCAGAGTATTAATAATTTTCAAAGTATATTTTAATTATAAAAGGTGTAACTTAGGGAAAAAATCATGCATATTGTAAGACTCCATATATAACAGCTTACCATCAAAATGGCACAAAGTGATGGAACTTTGTTACAGATTATGAGATATTATCATCAGACTATGGCCACTAAGCTTGGTCCAGAGTGCACATTTGGCACACATTTTCCAATGTCTCCTGTTATCGACATGTAATGCTTGGTGTGGATGCTGCATGTGTTTCATGGCTTCTTATGTGTTTACTACTTTTCCCCCTTAATCATCAATTTGACTACTGGTTTAGTCATAATACATCTATATTTGGACTGCTGCCTCTGAACAGAATTAGAGATTTGTGACCCTGTTACTATGAAGAGATCCTTTTAAAATTCTTTCTCGTGTGTTCTATTCAGCTTGGTCAACAGTTTAGGAGAATTCTAAAGATTCTCTACCACGTGCCTCCCTGCCAACGATCCAAAATAATGGGCGGGGGATATGTTCAAGCCACACCCCTCAGGGGATCCGAATGGTGGAGGAGGGGTGAGCACAATTGCAATGCAGGACACACTAGTGTAACCAGGCAGTCTCAATTCCCTGGACCCACATAGACCACGTGGAACCTGCAACTATCTGATTCAGCCCCCTCTGTCGGGAGCCATTTTTGAACTAAGGTCCTGTAGGCTAATTTAGCATGCCTTTAAAAGGATTTCCAACCTTGGTTAAGTACGGTGAAACGTGGGATTGGTTAGACTGCCCCCTCATTGTTGTATAAATGTTTCTCATTTTTATGCTCATTTCTTCAGTGAACATTTGCTGACTGAGATCTGAGGAGGACCATTTTGCAAACAAGGAAGTTTTCCTAGTAATCTCATTAGGATTGAATACTAGATTAAATCACCTCACTTCTGAGATGACCTTTGACCCCTTGCAGTTATTTGGAATTCCTTGAGAGTGGTTATGATGTAGCATAAGAGCCATGGAAGCCCTGTTCTGAGTAGACTGAAAAAGAACAGGAATCCATTCTTCAGATTGAGCAATGAAGGCTCTAATGACCTTGTACTTGATCTATGATGTCCTTCTGGACATTTTTCTCCATGTTCCTTCTCATTCTTTCACTCCCTCCACTCCCCCACTCACTTTTTGTTTGCTTGCTCTGATGCCTATAGAAAGAGTGGTGTGATGATCAGGATTTTGTAAGTTTCTTCACAGAAAATAAACACCTGTTTTGAATTGAAAATAGTCCATGTGAGTATATAATAATTTTTCAGGGGTACAGTTGAAAAAGATTTTCAGCTTTCTTGCCACAGGAAAGTAGGGGTTGACTGAATGTTATCTGGGGTAATTCATTCTAGTAAGATGTGAATAATTTGAATTTCACAAATAAGAATTTGATCATCCAGAACCAAATATAACATAAATGAAAATAAAATCACTAAACCAGTAATTGAAGTCACTCTTACAGATTATTGGGTCTAATAGTGGGGGCTGTGATATACAAAACAGAATTATGTCATCAGTTATTTCAATGATGTCAGAATTATTAGTAACATTTAAATGTTTCTTCCTCTACAGGGTATTACTTATCATGGATTACATGACATCTACCCTTGTCTTATACTCTCTGTCTCTCTATTTTTTGTAATACATTTTTATTCGATTAGGTATGTATGGTAAAGTAGCATTCAACTGGAAAATATATGCCCACAGAATGATTTACAACCCTAAAATAAATGACATTTATTAATATCTCCCATCCTCTCAGACTGATTGGAAAGTTCTTGGGTAGTTCTCAAGCTCATGTGTAGGAGGCAATTTTTCTAAAGTTTATGTTTCTCTTGAGACAAATTTCACCCTGAATTTAGTAGTTACATTCATTTTTAAAAATATATATTTTTTCAAAGATGCTTAGATTACATAAATATTACACAAAAATTACAGGGATTCCCATGTTCCGCACCTCCCACACCTCCCATAACATCCCACATAAACATCTTTCATTAGTGTGGCACATCACCTGCAATGGATATACACATCCTGGGTCTTTGCCACTAACCATAGACCACAGTTCACATTGTAGACCACACTCTCTCCCACACAATTCTACATGGTATATGGTGATGTAAATGGCCTATATTCGTCACCACGACATCACAGGACAAACCCCAAGTCCTGAAAAAGCCCCTGTATTACAAATGCCCTTCCCCTCCCTGTTGCAAAAGCATTCAGTGGCCACTGGCTCTACCTCACTGTTATAATGTCTTCCATTGCTTGAATCACAATATGTCTACAACAGAATACCATTAAGTCCACTCTAGTCCATAGCTCTTCCCCCAATCCTGAGGGGACTGGAATGGTGATGTCCAGTCCACCTCCTAGTGAGAGGGGGCTTATATCCCATTGATATCGTGGATGGGATTATCTTGCTTGCAGCTGCATGCTCTCTCCATTCCCTGGGATGGCTGTTGTCCATCACTGTCTCCTCACCAGTTGACATGGGTGAGTACACTGAGCTGTAGAGTAGTAGTTGCAGCTCCACTGAGATTCCAGGCACAGCTGGCACCTAGGCAGGTCAGAGGCTCCAGTCTCTGGAAGTATACCTACAAACACCAGCATCACATATAAGTTTGAATAGAAGGGACTGATGGACCATGTGCAGGGAGGACTTACTTGAGTCCAACATTGTCACTCTCAGGAGCATAGATTTCAAAGTAGAGCCCACTGATAAGGTGTCAATATCTGTGGCTATCCCCCATTATATAGGAACTGGGTGTCTCCAGAGCCCTCAGGAGCCCCTCTGTGTGTGGTGATATCCACTTTGGTGTTCTATGAGATCCTACTGAGGTATGCGTAAGCATTACCTCTGGGATGACCTCCTGACTCTCTTTGAAGTCTCTTAGCCACATGAACTCATTTGTTTTTTACCTTTTCCCCCTTTTTTTCAAGGTCTTTTTCCAGTTATGTTGCCAGTTGGCACTTGGTATTAATCCCTCATTGCCAAGGAGGCTCATCCCCAGGAGTCATGTCCCACGTTGGGGGTAATGTAATCCATTCATATGCTAAGATTGGCCTAGAGAGAGGATACATTTGAGCAACAAGGAGGCTCTCATGTGGCAACCGTTAGGCACCCCATAACAGTAGGCCAAGTTTCAATTACAAGAGCAAATACTCATAAGGCTAGTTGTCAATAACAAGAACCCAACAGTGGGCCATCCTATTTTGCCAGACACTGCCCCTGCACTCAGGGGACTGTTGCTGCTCCCTTGGAGAATGTGGCAGAGCTCTCCAGGCTAGGAATTCAGTATTCCCTTCTTTATTGAGTGATTGTCTACCTTCCGTGACCATGCCCATCCTTTGATCATTTGAACAGTTTTATATATCTTTCATGTAAATTCAGGTGAACTTACTCCCATGAGTCCCCCATCCCAGACACACCCCACCAATGATCCTCTGTAGTGCTCTTTTTAACCCTTCTGTCATCTAAACCTTCCCTCAAGATGAAGCCCATATAATAACCAAATACAGTTACCAGGAAAATGAAATAATAATGATAAGCTTAAAAGCAAGAGATAAAATGCAAGGAAACACAGAAAAAAAAAACTAAAAATGAAATATAATTAATGAATTGGTACATTCCAAAAAATGGAAAAAAAAAACAAAGAAATCTTTTTAATAATTTTTTTTCCTTTAATCACTGCATTATCGGATGTCCAGTGTATACAGTGATACCTTCCCCACTCATTCCCCCTTGTCTCCCAAATTTTCATATAATTTTCAAAGAAGTTTTAGGTTAAAGCAAAGTCACACAGGGAATACTAGAGATTCCCACATACACAACCTCCCTCCCCCTTCTCCATCACATATTAAAACCCTTCTTTTTGTGTGTGGATGATAGCATTGTTACAACAGTTATGCAGATAGTGAAACATACCTACTAAACATTGTCCATGGTTTACAGTATAGTTTAAAATTTGGATGGCACAGTTTAATAATTTTTGATGATATTTAACATAGCCTGTGTCCATTATTGTAAGGTAATGAAAAACATTTCCCAAGACCACTAAATACCCTGTTTCTTCTATTCTGTTCCTTCTTCCCCATCCCGCTTGGGCATATGACACTCCCATGTCTTGACTCATGTGATGACACGATTCATAGTTACATGCACTGGGTATTCTAACCTGCCCTTCCTAATATACCCACCTGCCAACCCTACACCACCAAACCCAGGAATATCACTACCCACCTGTTCTATCCATCAATATGCAACTAAACTCTATCACTTTACCATAGATTATGTCCATATGGGTGATGGCTCAAAACCTATTCTTCTCTTTCTCGCCCTTGTTAACCTGTCTTTCAGACTATGGTTCTCAGAGTTTGCTGACTTTCCTCAATTCAATCAGTTAGGTCATATACTGTTCATCCTTCAATGCCTGACTTGCTTCCCTCAACATAAGGCCTTAAAGATTCATCCATGTTATTCCATGTGTTAGCACTTTATTCCTTCTTACAGCTGAATAATATTCCATTGTATGTATGTACCACATTTTGCATATCAATTCTTCTGTTGATGGGCACCGGGGATGATTCCAACTATTGGCAATTGTGAGCAATGCCGCTATGAACATTGGGGTGCATATATCTGTTTGTGTCTTTGCTTTCAATTCTTCTGCGTATATACCCAGCAGTGGAATTGCAGGATCATATGGAAGATCTACTGTTAGTTTTCTGAGGAATCGCCAAACTGTCCTCCTCAGTGGCTGGACCATTCCACAATCCCACCAACAGTGGATGAGGGTTCCTATTCCTCCACATCCTCTCCAACACTTATATTCTGCTGCTCTTTTAATAGCTGCCATTCTGATGGGTGTAAGATGGCATCTCATTGCGGTTTTGATTTGCATGTCCCTAATATCTAGCAATGTTGAGTATTTTTTAATGTGCTTTTAAACCATTTGTATTTCTTCCTTGGAGAAGTGTCTTTTCAGGTCACTTGCCCACTTTTTATATGGGTTGTTTGTCTTTTTATTTCGAGGTGTAAGATTTCTTTATATATGCAGGATATTAGGCCGCTATCAGATATATGATTGCCAAATATTTTCTCCCA
Organism: Cabassous unicinctus; assembly: GCA_029593785.1. Lineage (NCBI taxonomy): Eukaryota > Metazoa > Chordata > Mammalia > Cingulata > Chlamyphoridae > Cabassous > Cabassous unicinctus. The sequence continues at coordinate 5,367 of JAQZBX010048881.1, read as the reverse complement.
TTGGGTAGGATCCCTTTTTATTTTCTTAATAACATCCTTTGAGGTACAGAAGTTTTTAATTTTGAGGAGATCCCATTTATCTATTTTTCCTCTTGTTGCTCGTACTTTGGCTGTGAAGTTCATGAAACCATTTCCTATTACAAGGTCCTGTAGATGCTTCCCTGCATTTTATTCCAAGGTCTTTAGGGTCTTGGCTCTTATATTTAGATCTTTGATCCATCTTGAGATAATTTTTCTATAAGGTGTGAGATGGTATTCTTCTCTCATTCTTTTGGATATGGATATCCAGCTCTCCAAACACCACTTATTAAAGAGGCCATTCTCTCCCAACTGAGTGGGCTTGGTGGCCTTATCAAATATCAGATGACTGTATATGTGAGGATCTATATCAAAACTCTCAATTCAGTTCCATTGGTCAGAAGGTCTATCCTTGTGCCAATACCATGTGTTTTGACACCTGTAGCTTTGTAGTATGTTTTAAAGTCAGGTAATGTGATACCTCCAACTTTATTTTTCTTTTTCAATATGTCTTTGGCAATTCAGGGCCTCTTTACTGTCCAAATATATTTTGTGGTTAGTTTTTCCACTTTCTTAAAAAATACAGTGTTGATTTTTATTGGGATTGTATTATATTTTTAGATTAGTTTCGGTAGGATAGACATCTTGATGATGTTTAGTCTTCCTATCCATGAACAGGTAATATTTTTCCATTTATTTAAGTCTTTGATTTCCTTTAACAGTGTTGTGTAGTTTTCTGTATATAAGTCATTTACATCTTTAGTTAAATTTATTCCTAAGTATTTGATTCTTTTAGTTACTACTGTAAATGGTATTTATTTTTTTATTTCCTCCTCAGATTGCTCGTTATTGGTGTACAAAATGCTACTGATTTTTGAGCATTGTTCATAAGCCTGCAGCATTATTGAACTCCTTTATAAGTTCCAGAAGCTTTGTTATAGTTTCTCAGAGCTTTATATGCATAGGTTCATGTTGTCTGCAAATAATGAAATTTTTACTTCTTCTTTTCCCATCTGGATTCCTTTTATATCCTTTTCTTGCCTCAGTGCTCAAGCAAGTACTTCTAAGACAATGTTAAATAGGAGTGGTGATAATGGGCATCCTTGTCTTTTTCCTGATCTCAGAGGGAAGGCTTTTGGAATTTCCCCATTGAAGATGATGTTAGCTTTGGGTATTTCTTATATACCCTTTACCATATTCAAAAAGTTTCCTTCAATTCATACCTTTTGTAGTGTTTTTATCAGGAAAGAGTGCTGTATTTTGTTGAATGCTTTTTCTGCATCTGTTGAGATGATCATGTGATTTTTTTCTTTCAATCTGTTTATGTCATGTATTACATTGATTGGTTTTCTTATATTGAACCATCCTTGCATACCTAGGATGAAGCCCACTTGGTCATGGTGTATAATCCTTTTGATATGTTGGTGAACGCGATTAGCAAGTATTTTGTTCAGGATTTTAGCATCTGGTTCATTAGAAGAATTGGTCTGTAATTTTCCTTTCTTGTGGTATCTTTGTTTGGTTTTGGTATTAGGGTAATGTTAGCATCATAGAATGAGTTAGGCAATATTCCTTCTACTTCTATTTTTTGGAAGAGCTTAAGCAGAATTGGTGTTAGCTCTTTCTGGAATGTTTGGTAGAATGCAGCTGTGGAGCCATCTGGTCCTGACCCCTTCTTAGTTGGGAGGTTTTTGATGACTGAGTCTATTTCTTTACTTGTAATTGGACTGTTGAGTTAATCAATTTCTTCTTTCTTCAATGTAGGCTGTTTGTGAGTTTCTAGAAACTTGTCCATTTCATCTAAATTATCATTCTTGTTGGCATATAATTTTTCAAAATATCCTCTTATGATACTCTTTATTTCTGTCAGGTCAGTAGTGATATCCCCTTGCTCATTCCTTATTTTGTATATGTGAATCTTTTCTCTCTTTTTCTTTTTTAGTCTGGCTATGGGTTTGTCAATTTTATTGATATTCTCAAAGAACCAGATTTTGGTTTTGTTTATTGTTTCTAGTGCTTTCTTATTCTCTATTTCATTTAGTTCTGCTCGAATCTTTGTTATTTCCTTCTTTCGACTTCCTTTTGGTTTAGTTTGTTGTTGTTTTTCCAATTCCTCCAAGTGTGCAGTTAGGTCTTCAAATTTAGCTCTTTCTTCTTTTTTAATACATTAATTTATGGCTATGAACTTCCCTCTCAGAACTTCTTTTGCTGCATCCCATAGGTTTTGATATGTTGTGCTATCATTTTCATTAGTTTCAAGGTAGTTGCTGATTTCTTTTGAGATTTCCTCCTTGACCCACTGTTTGTCTAAGAGTGTGTTAACTTCCATATCCTTGTGCCTAACCTGTTACTCTGGCCCTTAGTGATTTCCAATTTCATTCCGTTGTGGTCAGAGAAATTACTTTGTATAATCTCAATCTTTCTGAATTCATTGAGAGATGTTCTGTGGCCTAGCATGTGGTCTATCTTGGAGTATGTTCCATGTGCTCAAATCCTGCTGTATTTGGGTGGAATGTTCTGTATATGTCTATTAAGTCCAGGTCCTCTAATGTATTGTTGAGAGCCTTTGTTTCTTTAGTGATTCTCGGTCTAGATGTTCTCTGTAATGATGATAATGGTGTGTTAAAGTCCCCTGCTATAATTGTAGAGGCATTTATTTCTCCACTCAGTTTTTTCAGGGTATGCTTCATGTATTTTGAGGCACTCCGATTAGGTGATTAAATGTTTATGATTGTTCTCTCTTCTTGAGAGGTTACCCCTTTTACTAATATATAGTGTCCATCTTTGTCTCTTACAATAGTTTTGCATTTAAAGTCTATTTTGTCTGTTATTAGAATAGGTACTCCTACCCATTTTTGGCTATTGGTAGCTTGTAAAATGATTTTTCCAGCCATTCACTTTAAGCCTCCTTGAATCCCTGGGTTGAAGGTGTGTTTCTTGTAGACAGCATATAGATGGATCATATTTCCTTAACCATTCTGCAAATCTGTGTCTATTGATAGATGAATTTAGTCCTTTAACATTCAGTGTTATTACTCTTAATGAATTTTTTACGTCAGCCATTTTTCTTTGCATAAATGTATGTCCTATGTTGTTTTGTTTTTATTTTTTGTCTTGTTAGTTGCTTTTAAACTCTCCTCCAACTCTCTCTCCCTTGTTTTTTCCTTTCAACTTCTAGAACTTCCTTTAGTGTTTCTTGAAGTGCAGGTTTCTTATTGACATACTCTCTTAATTTCTGTTTATCTGTGAGTATTTTAAACTCTCCATCATTTTTGAATGCCAGTTTTGCTGGGTAGAGAATTCGTGACTGGAAATTTTTTCTTTTAGTATTTTGACTATGTCATACCACTGTCTTCTTGCCTCCATGGTTTCAGCTGAGAAATCAGCACTTAATCTTATTGTGCTTCCCTTGTATGTGATGGTTCTCTATTCTCTTGCTGCCTTGAGTAATTTCTCTTTGTCTTGAGCATTGGACATTTTTACACGTATATGTCTTGCAGTTGGCCTGTTGGGATTTATACTGTTTGGGGTGTGCTTGGCTTCCTGGATCTGCACAACCATCTCTCTCAATAGGGTTGGGAGAATTTCAGCCATTATTTCCTTTAACACTTCTTCTGTTCCCTTTCCCTACTCTTCTCCTTCTGGGATGCCCATAATGAGTATGTTTGAGCGTTTTGAGTTGTCGGTTAATTCCCAGAGTACCTACTGGATTTTTTCTATCTTTTTGTCTATTTTTTCTACTATCTGTTTGATTATTTCAGATGTATTGTCTTCCACATCACTAATTCTTTCTTCTGCCTGTTCAAATCTGCTTCTATGTGAATGTAGCGTCTTTTTGATTTCTTGAATTGTGCCATTGGTCACCATCATATCCATTATCTTCTGGGGAGTGTTTACAATTTCTTCAGTATGTTCTCCAAGTGTCTTCTTTATATTCTTAATCTCTTCCTCCACTTCTTTAAGTTGGTCCATGATATTTGTTTGGAAAGCTTCAATTAGTTGTTCAATGATCTGGTTCAGTTCCTGGTTTTTAGTTTACTCATTTGATTGGTCCATGTTTTCCTGTTTCTCAGTGTGGCTTGTAATTTTTTGTTGCCCTCTAGTCATCATTTTATCTTGATGGATTTATTCAGTTGATTAGCTTCTCTCTCTGCTCTAGAGTTTTATTTAGTTAGTGGTTCTGTGTGTGTGTAAAGTTTTCTCTTTGATACTTTTTCTCCTTATTTTATTTCCTTGCTTCTTTCTATGTTCCCTTGAACGCCAAAGATTAGGTCTGGAGGAATCAAAAGATGTGAGAAAGGAAAAAGGATAATAGTAATATTGATAAAAATTTGAAGAGGGGCCAAAGAAGACTTAATGAGGTGAATATTTAACTCAACCAGGCAGTGTAGAGTAATAGGAATGAAAGTGGAGTACCTACAATGGACTGGAAAACCAAATAGAATATATATATAATGATTTAGAAGGCTAGAATTATGAGGAGGGAGAGAAAGAGTTAAGAAATGGTAAAAGGAAAAAGTTAATATTAATAAAGAAAGGAAAAAACAAAATAGAGTGAATAGAAATTGACCCTCTTGAGTTGTGGGCATATGGAAAATATGTGATATTTAATAGCCACAGCAGAAAGCAGAGGGCAGAAAGATGAGGGAGGGATAATAGATAGTTTGGAATACAAAATCAATATATAGAGAGAATGGGAAATTGCTGTAGAAGAAGCACAGCAAAGAAGAGAGAAGCTAGGAGCACCTAATTTTCAAAAAATGAAAGAAAGAAGAAAGGGGAGAGGAAAGAGGAAAGAAAAGCAAGAGGCAACAAATAAACAGAGAAAAAGCAAGCAACCACACTGGCAAGCCATCAAACAAAGCTAAGGGTGATCAATATTCCCTGGGGTCACCTGGACCCTCTCAGCCTGCTTGTGTTTATCAAACAATTTCCACACAGGGTTTTTATATGCCGGTCCTGAAGAAGCTTTAGGCTATTAAACTAAATTAAAAAGAATTTATTTTTCATTTATTAAAGGGACCATTTAATTTATTTATTCATCTGTTTATTTTTTGGCATAATAACAGGACCAAAAATAAGTCCTTCTCTAGACCACCCCCCTCACAGAGGGGGCCCTCACTGGGCTCATGGAAACTAATGAAGCACTCCCCAATTTCTGGATTCCCCAGGGATGCAAAAGTGTGATGTTTGTCAGTGTAGAATGTTAAAAATGGCAGACTCCGCCCTTCTGGATCAAAGCCCCTGCGTCATCGGGCTGCAGGTAAATGAGATTTACTCTGCAGATTTGCCTCTCCCCTCAGCCTGGCGCTGCTTCAAGCTGGCTTATCTGCTCTCCAAAGTTATGAG
>JAQZBX010048880.1:0-20079 GCA_029593785.1 Cabassous unicinctus | reverse complement strand
TTGAAAGACAATCTTGCCGAATATAAGATTCTTGGCTGGAAGTTTTTCTCTTGCAGTATCTTAAATATATCATACCACTGTCTTGCTTCCATGGTTTCTGATGAGAGACTGGCACTTAATCTTATTGGGTGTATTAGTCAGCCAAAGGGGTGCTGATGCAAAATACCAGAAATCGGTTGGTTTTTATAAAGGGTATTTATTTGGGGTAGAAGCTTACAGTTACCAGGGCCATAAAGCATAAGTTTCTTCCCTCACCAAAGTCTGTTGCTACATATTGGAGCAAGGCAGCTGCCAACGTTTGCCAGGGTCCAGGCTTCTTGGGTCCCTCTCTTCCCAGGGCTGCGTTTCCCTCCAGGCTTAGCTCCTCTGGTTCCTCCACAAGGTCAGCTGTAGACTATGAGGCTCTCTAGGCTTTGCTTCTCTCCTCAAGGCCAGCTGTAGACTCTCAGGTGAATGGCTCATCCTATCCCGGGTCCTTCTCTCCTTCTTCACGACCAAGCTCTCCGTCTGCTTGCCTCCCCGGGCTCCAGCATCAAAACTCCAACATCAAAACTGCTAAAATTCTGTCCTTTGCCATGCCTTTTATCTTTGATTACCCACCCACCAAGGAGTGGGGCTCAACACCCTACTGACATGGCCCAATAAAAGCCCCAATTATAACTTAATCATGCCCAGCTGAACAGATCAGTTTACAAGCATAATCCAATATCTAATTTTGGAATTCATAACATCATCAAACTGCCAAACTGCTACATTTGGTATCCCTTATATATTATGCATTGCTTTTCTCTTGCTGCTCTCAGTATTCTCTCTTTGTCTTTGGCACTTGACATTCTGATTAGTATGTGTCACAGCATTGGTCTATTCAGATTTTTTCAGATGGGAGCACGTCGTGCTTCTTGAACATGGATATCTATGTCCTTCAATAGGGTTGGGAAATTTTCTACCATTGTTTCTTCAAATATTCCTTCTGCTCCTTTTCCCTTCTCTTCTCCTTCTGGGACACCCATGACACATATGTTTGCACGTCTCTTGCTGTTCTTTAGTTCCCTGAGAACTTGTTCAAGTTTTTCCAATCTTTTCTTTATCTGTTCTTTTGTATGTTCACTTTCAGAGGCCATTTCTTCAAGCTTACCAATCCTTTCTTCTGCCTCCTCAAATCTGCTATATATGATTCCAGTGTATATTTAATTTCATTTATTGCACCTTTCATTCCCATAAGATTTGCTATTTTTCTATGTATGCTTTTAAATTCTTCTTTGTGCTCTTCCAATGTCTTCTTAATATCCTTAATCTCTTTAGCCATCTCATTGACTTTATTAAGGTGATTTGTTTGAACATCAATGATTAGTTGTCTCAACTCCTTTATGTCAACTGGAGGCTTATCTAGTCCCTTTAACTGGGCCATATCTTCCTGTTTCTTGGTGTGGATTGTAATTTTTTGTTGGTGTCTTGGCATCTGGATTACTAGAGTGTTTGTTCTGGGTGCAGTTTTTCTCTTTAGTTTAGGGCTTCCTGCCCTTCTCCCTTGCTTGTTGTGTAGTAGGAGCCAAGGATGTAGTTGGTGCTATAAGCTGTGGAAGCTCAAGCTACCCTCATTGCCCCAAGGACCAGTGAAGCATCTCCACACTTTCTCCTTTGCCAGGGGAGGGACAGAACCACAGCTGTGTGGAATAATCCAAGTCATGCAGGCCTAGACTGTAGTTGCCCAGAGAGACTGATGAAGCCTCACACCCATTTCTCTCCTGCCTGGGGCAGGGATGGAGCTGCAGGTGTGGGCAGCAATCTATGCAGTGCAGGTCCAAGATGACCACAGCTGCCCTGGTAGACTTCCAGTTATTCAGTCTGTGCCAGCTAAATGTACCTGCAGTTACCTGGATAGGTTGGTGCAGGTCCCGCCAGCTTCCTCCCTGCTTGAGGTGGGGCTGAAGCCTAGGCCAGGGCTGCAGGCCAATCTGGGTGAAAGAAACCAGTCTCTACCGTCACTGTGATTTTCAGTCAGCTGACTTCCCCTTATGCTGGGGGTGAAGTCAAAATGGCAGCTACCAGACTCCTTCTGACTTGGACAGGTTCAAACTTTAGCTCTTCTTAGGGTTATACTTTAGCCAGCCAAATTTACAAATCAGTAGCTGAAATCGGTGGCCAACTGTCTCTTCCTCCCCTGTTCTTGGGAATTGGAGCTTCCAATTCCTGCCACAGAATAGCTCCTGTGGTGGCTTGCGCTGCCAAAGTAGGATGATCACCGGCCTCGGCGCCGTGGCCTATAATTTCCCAGAGAGGCTGGCACAGCTCCCCCCAGCCTCCTCCCTGCCCGAGGTGGGCCTGGGGCTTAGGCTAGAGTGGCAATCTGATCTAGATGGAAAGAAGCCGGTCCCCACTATCACTGTGATTTTCAGTCGGCCCCGCTTCCCCTCATGCCGGGGTAGAGTTAAAATGGCAGCTATCAGCCTCTTTCTGACTTGGACAGGTTCAAACTTTAGCTGTTCTTAGGATTATACTTTAGCCCATTGAATTTACTAATCAGTAGCTGAAATTGGTGCCCAACCATCTCCTCCTCCCCTATTTTGGGAAGTGGAGCTTCCAATTCCAGCTGCAGAAGAGCTCCCGAGGCGGCTTGTGCCTCCAGTGGAGGATGGGCACCGGCCTCCATGGCATGGAGGTCTCTTTCATGAATCTTCTCTGCACATGGGCAGCCTCCTCCTTCCTCTCTTTCAAGGATGCTACAGGATGCACTTCTGGTCTCCTGGAGCCCCCAAATAAGTGCTCTAGTTAGTTGTGGGTGATCACCAACTGCCCCATTAGCAGGAGCTGATTCTCGGAGCTCTTTACTCTGCCACCATGTTGCTGGTTGTCTCTACCATTCTTTTGCATCTTTTTCTCAAAGACAGCGTTGGACCCTAATTGTAAGTCATTTAAGTTAAATGGGGTGATTTATCAATCTGCCTGTTCAATTTTGCCTTTGGTCATCTACATTCAAGTTTATTCTCATAAATATCTATATGGAATCATCAAACTCTTGTTCTAGCATATTTCCTCATGAATCACCAATCTTCATCCCATCAGACTAATTCTGGGCAATGAAGTTTAAAGAATAAATAAGAGTATGGCAACAAAATAGATAAATCATGTTTAAGTAATAACATAATAACCAAATTCCCTGGGATCTGTAAAAATTTACAGTTAATCTAGGATTTTTCATGAACAGCCTCATTAAATACTCATAACAACTGTATAAAACAAATAAGTCAGTTTTCATTATTGTCATTTAATACATGAAGACACAGGCTGAGGGTGGTTAATGGCTTTTGCCTGAGGTTATAACATTAGTGAGAGATGGGCAGAGCCAGGACCAGCACTCATTATTTTTTAAATCAGCCCATGCTCTGCTGTGATTTGCAGGGGGAGGAATTCTTGAGCTGTGAGGAAGGGCAGAAAAAAAATAGTGAGGCCAAAGAGAAACCAGCTGCAATCCATTTGGATAACCATGAGACAGCATGAGAGAAATCTGTTATGTGACTCTTTAAAAATGGAGCCATGATATTTTGAGTAGAGCCTCGGGGTTAGCCCTCAAATCCAGGAATCCACACTTTAAAGCAACAGGTACTGATAACAATGGCCAGAGCTACCAATACAAAGAAGAATTTTAAAGAAGAAGAGCATGGGAAGTCTGCTTCCAGCACTGGTTGCTCCAGATTCTGCTCACCGAAACCACTTTCTCTCTCCTCAGAATACCATACCACATAGCCTTCTTCCTCTTAGTACAGGCAGCATTCTCCACTTCAGGGAGTTTTTGTTGTTTTTAGTGAGATGGGTTGTTTTATAATGCTGTTTGCAGAAATTGTCTACCTGCATTAAAAAATTCAGTGTAGAGCACCCTTACCTAAAAATAATGATCAATTTTTATTCCAAGCAGATTACAGAATTAAATTTAAATAGTTAAGCCCAAGTGACTTGCAGAAAATAGAGATGAATATTTATTGGATCTCTGGATGTGAAAGAATTTTCTAAACTTTAATGTAATTAAGAAGATCACAAAGGAAAAGACTGATAGATAAAATTTTTAAAATTCTGTCATAAACAGAACGAAAAGGCAGACAGAAATTTTGTACAGCATATACATGTAAGAAATTGTGATTTTTGTATGCACATGTAAGAAAATCACAAAAGAAGAAACAAAATATGAAAAAGTATTTTGTAATCCAAGAAAGTCAGACTTTTAAATTAAAACAAAAGATTAGGTGCTATTTTCACCTAGCACATTTCAGGAGGCTTTTAACTGCTAATGCAAGTTTTCTGAAGTTCTGAAAATTGTACACTTTGATACACAGCCATGTTGCCAATAATTTAACAATATCCATCAAAACCTCAACATGGCTGTATTTTTCAAACCAACATTTTTTTCATATAAAGATTTATCCTAAGAAAATAGTTATATGGAAAAAGTTTTATGTTTGAGTTTTCATCAGATCATTATTTCTAATAGTGAAATATTAGAAACAACCAAAAATTTAACAAGATTGGGTTAACTGGTAATAATTGGAAAATTATGGTAGAGCTGTAGGATGGGCTATAATACCACAATTAAAATTGCATTTGATTATTTAAAAATCTATGGAACTGCAAAACACAGTGAACCCTAAATTAAACTATGGACTATAGTTAAGAGTACAATTATAAAAATGTGATCTCATCAATTGTAACATGTGTTCCACATTGATGCAAGGCACTAATAATAGGGTGGTACATGGGAACCCCATATTTCATGCAGGATTGTTCTGTAAGCCCACAACTTCTCCAATAAGAAATTTATTACTAGATAGTGTTTTAAGTGTACTAAGAAAGGACATATAATTATTTATGCATAATTGTCTCATCTAGTTAACAGTTAATAATAATAAATAACTAAAAAGTTTATGACATGTTGCTGATAGCTGCAGCAGTGGTGGAATCTGGGGTGATTTTTGTTCTTTACATTTTACAAACTGTATACAATAAACAGTCAGAAAATAATGGAAAAAAACTTATTTAAATAAGCAAGAAGAAAGAAACGCAGGGAACTACAGAGACAATATGAAAAGGGCTGAGCATGGGAAATGACAAGAAACACAACTCTGGCTGCACATCTGAATCACCTGATGAGTTTTTTAAACAATATGCCTCCCTGGTATCCATGAATTATGTACCCAACAAAAGCCTTGTTCTTAATCTGAATTCACAGTACTGTGGGTGTGAAGCCATTTGTAAAGAAGAACCTTTGAAGACGTATTATTATTTGAGGTATGGACTCATTTGTGAATAGCATCTTCTAAGGGCCTATTTGGATGTGGCCCAGCTGAATTAGAATGGACGTTCTCTGTATTACTGGAGTCTTCATAAAGAAAGGTCAGAAAAAGCCACAGGGAGGAGGAAAAGGCCAGAAGAAGTCAGCAGAAACTAGAAGAGCAAACAAAAGGAGAGAGCGCTTGCCATGTGAGACGAGGCTAAGATGCAAATCAAGAAACCCCAAGGATTGTGGCAAGCCAGCACCAGAGAGCTACAGACTCCCAGGAGAAAGCACAGCCTTACTGATGCCTTGGCTTTCAACCTAGCCTCTGAAACTGTGAGACAGTAAAATTTGCATTGGTTAAACCAACCAATTGTGTGGTATTTATCACAGCAAACTAAGACACATGCAGTATCCACTAAAAAAGATTCTCTGAAAGCAGAGACTGGACATCTATGCTTTTTAAAAGGTTCTCAGGCAACCCTGAGGCAGAGTTAGGTTTAATAACTATTTATTTAATTGATAATTTGCTAATTGCGTTCAACCAACATAAATTATTATATATGATACACAGGAAAGAAGATCGAAATGCCATGTAAAATCTCTTCAAAGGTTCACAGTTGGTTAGGAGAGAGATGCATGTAAGCAAATGCTTTACAAATACAACAGTAATGCAACTACTACTGTAAAATGCAAATTACTGCAGAGGCAACACTGTGGAATGACAATTTTTGACAGAATAGAAGCTTCTTGCATAAGACCTAAGCATACCCTTCTTTATATTCCACAGTTAATGCAATGCTCTAATAAATGTCCAATAAATGCTGTTCGTTGGAAAAATTGATGGCCACATATTATTCTTTTTAAAATTTGAGTTTATTTAAGATTATTTCCATAGGCACAATATAAATTCAAAAAATACTACAGAGCTTCTTCCTAACCCCTTCCCAACCCTGATTTCTTCTCCCAGATTCAAACTTAATTCTGTCAGAAGTAGTGCATGTTATCTAACTCCATGTTTCCAAACAACCTGCTATGTCTGTATTTCTTGGTTGTTAAATTTAGACAGTATCTATTTCTGCACACTATTCTCCTCCTCAATCACTTACACATCTCATCCCTCATCTTTAATATAATAATACTCAATTATTTGTTAATCAATATTCAGCATTTACATTATTATTCCATGTAAACATGGGTTCACAACCAAGTCACCAATTCTGAATTAATTTTCAACTTTTTTTTGGTGATTCTTTTGTAGTAACAATTACCTCTTTTATTAGTTATATGTGTGTATATATATAAATGCACGTTTAGATATTTATATGTGTAAACATAACTGTATAAACGTGTTTGTTCTGCATATATAATACATATATACCTAATTTAGTCACAAATTAAGAAGGCCAAACTTAAAAACCCTCTTATTAGAGCTAAAACTTATTCTCAAACATATCAAGTAAACTCCATGTTCATTTTCTCTTTTTTTGTGGTGATTTTAAAAAATGTTATTGTGTTAATATATATATATAATATAAAATTTCCCACTTTAGCCATATATCTTAACCTTTTTAAAGTGCACAATTCAAGGGCATTAATTAAATTCACAGTGTTGTGCTACCATCACCACCCTCCATTACTAAAACATTTTCACCTTTGGAGACATCGCTCCTGGATCCTCTTGCTTCAGTCTGGTCTGTTTACTGTAAGGCCTGCTATTCACACATCATCCTAGAATAACTTTGGACTTCTGCTTGTGTTGGATCTTCACTTCTTGAAGTGCCTTGATTTATCCTTCTCTTTTGGTGGGCACTCATCCAATAGCTTCTGTGAAAGGTTGGTACATCCAAATATATTTATCTTGCTGTCAAATTTGATTGATCATTTAGATAGCTATATAATTCTAAGTTATAAATAATCTCTTCCACTTTAAAGGCATTGCTTCTTCATCTTTTTTTTCTCATGTTTTTGCTATTTTAGAAGTCTTGCCATCAGATGCACAATTTTATGAAATGTTATCATTTCCATTCTTTTTAAAAATCTCCTTGCTGGAATTTGCATCTTCTTTGTACCAAGTTTTGTCAGGCATACGTTGAGCTAAGCATTTGGTGGAAACTTGGAATCATTTGAGGTACTTAAAAAAAAGATAATATTCAGACTCCCCCAAACCCTCTCCCCAAGATCCTGACTGGGTCAAAGTATACCTTTTAAAAATGTTGTGATTCTAGCAATGGAAGAAACTATATCATTCATGTGGAGGCAGTGGCCACTGGAAGTTCTGAGGGCAGGGAGAGGGAAATACAGGTGAAATGTGGAGGCATTTTGGGGACTTGGGAATTTTCCTGAGTGGCATTGTAATGACAAATACAGGCCGTTGCATGTCTTGCCATAACCTGCAGAATTGTGTGGGAAAGAGTGTACACTACAATGTGAACTATAATCCATGCTTAGCGGCAATGGTCTAAAATGTTTTCATCAATTGTAACGAATGTTCCACACTAATGAAGGATGTTGTTAATGTGGGAAAATGTGGGAGGTATGGGAAGCGGGGCAGATGGGAATCCCCTATATTTTTTGTGTAACATTTATGTAATCTAAATACATGTAAAAAAAAATAAAAAAAATATATATATTTTTAAAAAAATGATTTGTGACCTGGGTAATTCCTTGTATAGTCAAGGTTGAGAAGCACTGTTCTAAAATGTTTTTCTTTGTTTGTTTGTTTTTTCTTTCACAGTTTAATGTGCATGTGAATCAACCGGTATCTGGTTAAAAGGCAGATTTTGACTTAGAAGTTCTGAGGAGTGGCCCAAGAGTGCATATTTAACAAGCACCCAAATAATGCTGAGGGTGCTAGCCCACTGACTTGAGTCACACTTGGAGTGAATGCGCCAGAAGAAGTACCTTGTGCTTCAAAACTTCATGAATCCACAACTGCTTTTTATTATGATCTACTGGTGATTTTTATGTGCATTAAAGTTTGAAAAGCTCTGCTGAAGAGAACCTACCTTGGAATTAAAGAAAATATTCCAGATAGACTGACCCGCAATGTAGTAGTACCCTATGTGCATACTGGTTTGCCTATGTATGGGTGTCAATCTATCTGGTGTAGGCTAAAGAACTGCACCAGGATACTTGTCTCTGGCTCACCTTCCCAGAACTTGCCCTACAGGCAGAAGCAGCTGGCAGATAGCTAATGCAGAGTAAGAAGCAAAATCAAATTGGCTTGGGGCAAAGGAATACTGGCCTTAAGACACACAAAAGAGCACCTGGGAGAGGAAGGGTCTATTTCATAGGTAGTAAAAGTGGCATTCAGATTCCTTTAAATGGGGGAATTCCTAAGGCCATGAGCTCAAACCCACAAGACTCAGGCTCAGAAAAGTTGGAGAGGACCTCATAACTTTCATCTCAGGCTGATCTTCTTGATAGTAGGGCTAATCTCTCAAGAAGAGCACTAACCAAAACAAAGCCAAATTGCAAAGACTATGAAAGGTGTTTTGGGCATTAGCTTGTTTGTTTTTGTTAGCTTGAGGCACTCAAGAAAATTTCTTTCATATCACTAGCTGGATACAAGCTTAAGTAACAGACAGCTCAAGGACTAAATCCCAGAGTTAATACTTTAAAATATGAGAATGTACAGTGAGCAAAAAAAGATTACAAGAAAAAGAGAGAAAAGGAAATGATAGCCCATCCAATGGAACAAGGTAAAAATCGAGAAACCATCAATGAAGAAGACCGGACTCTGGACATACTGGAAAATACTTTTACAAAATGATCCTCAATATGCTTAAAGACTTAGAGGAAAACTTGGAGAAAGAATTAAAGGATAACAGGAAAATGAGGAATGAACAATATGAGAATCTTGTTTAAAAGAGAACTTTTAAAAAGAAACCAAACAGAATTACTGGCATTTACAAACACAATAACTGCTTTAAAAAATTAACTGGAGGGTTTCAACAGCAGATTAGAACTGACAGATTTAAAAGAAAGTCAATGAGCTCAACAATAAGACAGTTGAAATGTTTCAGGCTGGAGAGCAGAAAGAAAAAAGAATGAAAGAGAAAATGACTATAGCCTATGAGACCTGTGGGACACCATCAGGCATACATAACAATAGATGAATTGTGGGATTCCCAAAAGAAGAAGAAAAAGAGAAAGGAGCAGAATAAATATTCAAAGAAGAATGGCAGACAACATCCCAAATTTAAAGAAAGACATGAATATAAAAATTCAAGAAGCCCAACAAACCGCAAACAGGATAAACTGGAAAAGAACTATGCCCAGACACATTGTAGTCAAACTGTTGCATATCAAGGACAAGGAGAGAGTTCTGAAAGCTACAAGAGAAAAGCAATGTCTTATGTACAAGGGAGCCCCAATAAGACTGATGATTTCTCAACAAAAATCATAGGAGTGAGAAGGCAGTGGGATGAAATATTTACCTTCAGTATCCCTAAGGCCATGAGCACAAGCCCACAACAAGGCTCAGGCTCAGAAAAGATGGAGAGGGCCCCATACTTTCATCTTGGGCTGATCTTCTTGATAATAGGACTAGCCTCTGAAGAAGAACATCAACCAAAACAGAGCCAAACTGCAAAGACTTAAATAAAATAATTCCCAACTAAGAATTTTATATCTGGAGCAACTGTATATCAAAAATGAGGGAGATTCCCACTAGCGCTGCCTAGTGGGAATAAGCAATGCAAAAGGAATGCTTCAGACTTAAAGGAATTAATTCTAGACAGTAGACTGAAGCAACATAAAGAAATAAAAATAGCAGGAAAGTTAACCATAATGGTAATTACAAATGCCAGTACTAGCATATTGTATTTTTTGTATGTTACTCCACTTTGTACTTCTTACAGGTTCTAAAATGCAAATGCAAAAAAAAAAAGTAATGATAAAGCTATGGTTTTGGACAAACAATGTATAAAGATATAGTTTGTAACAAGTACACAAAATGATGGGGGAATGCAGAGGTATAGAAATAGCATTTGTATATGCCACTTAAGTTAAGTTGGTATCAAATCAAAAGTGATCATTAGAGATTTAGAATGATCAATTTAAGCCCCATCCTAACTACAAAGAAAATACCTGAAAAATATATACAGAAGGAATAAGAAGGTACTCAAAATGATACACTACACAAAAAAATGTGAAAGTATGTAAAAGTTACAATACTTACACATTTCAAGTAGCAAAATGCCAGAAGAAAGTCCTGCATTATCAGTAGGTACTTTAAGTGTAAATGGATTAAATTATCCAACCAAAATGCAGAGATTGGCAGAACAGATAGAAAAAGCATGACCTGCAGTTCATTGGACTCACCCAGGACAACTAATAAGGAGGAGATGATAGACAACAACCATCCCAAGGAACAGAGAGAGTCTGCAACTGCAAGCAAGATAGTCTCATCCATCTGTCCTATGTGATCGAAGCCCCCTCTCAATAGGGTTGGAATGGGCATGACCATCCCAGAATCCTCAGGATTGGGGAATGAACTACGGACTGAAGTAGACTTATCGGTATTCTACTATAGACTTATTGTGATTCTAGCAATGGAAGAACTTATATCATTGATGTGGAGGCAGTGGCCACTTGAGGTTATGAGGGGAGGGAGAGGGAAAAAACAGGTGTAATGTGGGGATATTTTCAGAACTTGGGAATTGTCCTGAATGCCGTTGCAATGACAGATACAGGCCATTATATATCCTTCCAGAACCTACAAAATTGTACAAGAGAGAGTATAAACTACAATGTGAACTATAATCCATACTTAGTGGCAATGCTCCAAAATGTGTTTTCATCAATTGCAATAAATGTACCACATTAATGAAGGATGTTGTTAATGTGGAAAAATGTGAGAGGGCTAGGGAGGGGGGCATATGGGGAGTCCTCGATATTTTTAATATAGCATTTGTGTAATCTAAGTATCGTTTAAAAAAATTAAAAAATATATTAAGTTTCAATTTCAAGAGCAAAGACTTGTAAGGTTAGTCATCAATAACAAGGGCCCATCAGTGGATCATCCTCCTTTGCCAGACACTGCCCCTGCACTTTGGGGACTGTTGCTGCTCCCTTGGAGAATGTGGCAGAGCTCTCCAGGATGGGAATTCAGTATTCTCTCATTTATTGAGTGATTCTCCACCCACTGTGACCATGCCCCATGAGCATTTGAACAATTTTATATACCTTTTATGTATGTTCAGGTGAACTTCCTCCCATGCACCCCCCATCCCTGACACCCCTCACCAACAATCCTCTCCCACCCCAGTTGTAACCCTTCTGTGATCCAAAGCTTCTTTAAAGATGAAGCCAATACAATAGTAAATACAATTAATAGGAAAATGAAATAATAATGATAACTTTAAATGTAAGAGACAAAATACATGAAAACTTAAAAAAAAAACTAAAACTAAAATAAAATTAAAGGATTGGGATATTCAAAAAATGGGGAAAAATTAAAAAAAAAATTTTTTTTGAAATTTTGCCTTTTATCACTGAAATATCTGGTATCCAGTCTGTATCATGGCACCTTCCCTCTCTCACTTCCCACTGTCTCACTATTTTTCATTCAATTTTCAAAGAAGTTATAGGTCACAGCAAAGTCACACACAGAATACAAGACACTCTCATATATCCAACCTCCTCCCCCTTTCCTCAGCCCATATTAAAACCTTTTTGTATGTGGATGGTAGTATTGTTATAACTGATATACAGATAGTGAAACATAGCTACTAAACATAGTCAATGGTTTACAGTATGGTTTACATTTTAGACCGTACACTTTTATAAATTTTGATGATATTTACCATGCCCTGTGTCCATCACTATAGTTATGCTAATATCAGAAAAGTAGATTCTAAATAAAAAACTGTTATAAGGGACAATGCAGTACATTATTAAAGATTTAGGGGTCAATTAAACAAGAATAAATGAAAATTATAAACATATGCACACAACAGTAGAACCCAAAAATACATGAAGCAAATATTGACAGATATGAAGGGAGAAGTAGATGGCTCTACATCAATTTTAGGATATTTCAACACATCACTTTCAATAATGGATAGAAAATATAGACAGAAGATAAACAAGGAAATAGAAGATTTAAATGATAATACAAACCAATTAGACCTAATAGTTGTATAGAGAACACTTCAAGTAACAGCAGCAGAACACACATTCTTCTCTAGCGCATAAGGATCATTCTCTAGGTTAGACCATATGCTAGGTGACAAAACAAGTTTTTAAAAATTTAAAAGTATTGAAATCATACAATGTATCTTCTCTGACAACAATGGAATGAAACTAAAAATCAATAACAGAAGATCTGGACAATTCACAAATAAACAACACACTCTTAAATAATCACTGGAACAAAGAAAAAATCACAAGGGAAATTAGGAAATACCTTGAGATGAATGAAAATGAAAATACAACATACCCAAACTTATGAGATGCAACAAAAGCAGTTGTGAGAGGGAAGTTTATAGCCCTAAATGTTTATATTTAAAAAGGAAGATCTCAAATCAGAGACCCAACCTCACAACTGGAGGAACTAAAAAAAGAAGAGGAAACTAAACCCCAAAATTAGGAGAAGAAAGGAAATAATAAAGATTACAGCAGAATAAGTGAAATAGAAAATTCTTTAAAAAACTATACAGAGAACCAGCAAAAGGAAAATTTTGATTCTTTGAAAAGATGAATAAAATTGACAAACCTTTAGCTGTACTGCCAAAGAAAAAAAGATGACACAAATAATGAAAATCAGAAACAAAAGGGTGGGCATTACTAATGATCTCACAGATATAAAAAGGTTTAAAAGAGAGGATTGTTGAAAGATGGTGACAGACTAACAGAGCTGAATGTTCTCACAAAAACAACAGAGAAAGAGCCAAAAGCTGTCTGAGAGACCTGTTTTGGGGGTCAGCAGACCAGGACTGAGCTACACAGCTCCCAGGAGGGTAAGGGACAGAGAGATGAAGAAGCCAAAACAACAAACATGAGTTACCAAGCCCCCATGGCAGCTGGGAAGGGCTCCCATCATCCACTCCCAAGATGTCAAGCTGGGGTAAAACACCTAACTCACTGCAGCTGACTGAGAGGGCAACAGTGAATTCGGCCAGCAGAGCGTACTTTGAATCTCCGATGCAGAGATTCAATGCAGGAACACAAGAAAGTCAAGACTGAAACACCTCCGTGAAAAGGTGCACTGATAAGCGCCATCTGCTGGCCAGTCTGGAAATTGCATGGATAAAAACTGTTGGTGCTCTCTGTATCCAACCCCTGGGAGAAAATCTGCACCCCACTAGTGATTTTTGAAAACTTAAGCTGGCAATTTTAAAAGACAGAATAAGTTGAACCAAATATCAAAGAATAGCTATGAAATAAAAAAACAATAGGCAAGAGATAGAAATTGGCCATCAGAGTAAATTTACCAATGTACTCAGATGCCTAGACATCAGCAAAAAACTACAAGCCATACTAGGAAACAGGGAGAGATGGTCCAGCCAAAAGAAAAAAACAAATATCCTGAAGAAATACAGGATTTAAGACAATCAGTGATAATCACACAACTCTCATAAATCACTTCAAAGAACTTAAAGAAAATACAACTAAAGAAATAAAGGATATTAAGAAGACACTGGGAGAGCACAAAGAATAATTTAAAGCCTGCAAAGAAAAGTATGGGAATGAAAAACACGGATGAGATTAAAAATACATTAGAGGCACTTAAGAGCAGATTTGAATTGCTTGAAGACAGAATTAGTGATTTTGAAGACAGAACATCTGAACTGGAAAAGACAGGAGAACAGAAAGAGAAGAGAATGGGAAAAATGGAACAGAGTCCCGGGAATTGAATGACAATGTGAAACACAGAAACATTCGCATTATTCATGTCCTAAAAGGAGAAGAGAATGGAAAAGGGGCAGAAAGAATATTTGAGGAAATAATGACCAAAAACTTCCCAACCCTTTTAAAGGACATAATTATCAATATCCAAGGAAGACTACACACCCCAAACAGAATAAATCTGAATAGACCTACACTGAGACACCTACTATTCAGAATGACAAATATTTATTTAGATAAAGAGAGAATTCTGAAAGCAGGAGAAAAGCAAAGCATCACATACAAGGGAACCTCTATAAGTTTAAGTGCTGACCTCTCATCAGAAACCATGGAAGAGAGAAGAAAGTGGTATGATGTATTTAAAGCACTGAAAGAGAGAAACTGCCAGCCAAGAATTCTGTATCTGCAAAGCTCTCTTTCAAAAATGGGGGTGAGCTCAAAGCTTTCACAGACAAACAAAAACTGATAGAATATGTTACCAAAAGACCAGATTTACAAGAGATACTAAAGGGGGTGCTGGAGCCTGAAAGGAAAAAAACAAGGGTGAGAGATTTGGAGAAGAGTTTAGAAATGAAGATTATTAGGAAGGGTAAACTAAAGGGTAAGAAGACAGACAATAGAACGATATGACAACAGAGAGCCGAAAGACAAAATGGATGAAGTAAGTAATGCCTTTACAGTAATAACACTGAATGTTAATGGATTGAACTCCCCAATCAAAAGACATAGACTGATAGAATGGATAAAAAAATATGAGCCGTCTATATGTTGTCTAAGAGACCTACCTGAGACGTAAGGACACAACCAGCTTAAAAGTGAAAGGTTGGAAAAAGGAATTCCATGCAACTAGTACCAAAAAAGAACTGTGGTAGACCAGACAAATGCAAAATAACAACATTATAGTATATGAACAATAATTACTCAGTGCAACTGGCAAATTGTTCCTGTGATCAGTATAATGTAATTCTTTTCATGCAAAACAAACACTTACTTTTAATTGAGGATAATTGGAGAAAAAATATATTTTTGGATATTTCATTTTTCTTTAACCCTTTCTTACTAATATTCTTTCATTCAATAATGATTTAGCATGACTATTTTGACCAAGATTTTGAGTTTTTCTGCCTCGTAAAATTATGAGTTAGCAAACTGTTATCTGCTGTAATTCATTCCAATATGATGTGAAGAATTCCCAAATAGGAATTTGATTACGTAGAAAAAATTATGGCTTAAATGGAAATTAAATAAGTAAACCAATAATTTATTTCATTCTTAGAGATTATTATGTCTAATCATTAGGGCTGTAATATAAAAATTGGAATTATGTTATAATTGATTTCTATTATATTTGAATTGTTATTTATATTTATAAATGTTTGTTGCTATGCTATCTATTTTTATAATTGACTATATTAAATCTAACCTGGCCTTGTGCTCTCTTTCAAAATTTGTAATTTCTTTCACTCTATTTTTCTATTTATTTTACACTTTTACAATAAAGACTTTTTAACAGCTGAAAATAAGCCATTGATTATGCACTTTGGATAGATCATATGGTATGTGAAGATATCTCAATAAAACTGCTTAATAAACAAATAAATAATTGTGCAAGAATAGCCAGAAGTAGCAGCTATGTACAACAGAGGAAACAGAGAGATTGAGGGGTAAGGAATTTTCTTGTTTGTTTGTCTGATTTTTGTATATTATTATTATTGAAATAATGAAAGTACTTTAATAATGATTGAAGTGATGAACGCATAACTATGTGATTATACCAAATACCATTGATTATACACTTTGGATAAATTGTATGTTTTATTAATATGTATCAATAAAATTGATTTGTTTAAAAAAAAGGATTAAAAGAAGATACTATGGACGACTGTACACCAAATAATTAGATAACCTAGATGAAATGGACAAAATACTAGGATCAAACTCTCTCAAAAATTTGAAAATGAGGAAAAACACCCTAACTCATTCTACAAGGCCAAGATTACCCTAATATAAAATCCAGACCAAGATAACACAAGAAAAGAAAAATTATAGACCAATATGCCTTATGAATATAGATGCAAAACTCCTCAACAAAATACTAGCAAACTGAATCCACTATCACATTAAGAGAATTATTCATCTGGTCAAATGTTATTTATCCCAGGTATGCAAAGTTGGTTCAACATAAGAAAATCAATTGATATACTGTAACCACATTAATAGAACAAAGGGAAAAAAAACCACATGATCATCTCAATTAATGCAGAAAAGACATTTGAAAAACTCCAGCATCCCTTCTGGAAAAAAAAAAGACACTCAGAAAACTAGGAATAGAAGAAAACTTACTCAAAATGATAAGGAGCATATAGAATAATCCACAGTTAACATTATACTAAATGGTAAACAACTGATTGTTTTCCCCCTAAGATCTGGAACAAGACGAAGAATGTTCACTGTCACCACTGCTATTCAACATTGTACTGGAAATTCTAGCAAGAGAAATTAGGCAAGAAATGAAATAAAAGGCATATCAATTGGAAAAGAAGTAAAACTCTCCCTATTTGCAGATGACATGATCCTTTACATAGAGAATCCTGAAAAATCCACACCAAAGTTATGAAAGCTAAAATGAAATTCTAGAAAGTGGCAGGTTACATGATCAACATGCACAACTCAGTAGTGTTTCTATACACTAGTACTGAATAATCTGAAGAGGAAATCAAGGGAAAAATCCATTTATAATAGCAACTAAAAGAATCAAATATCTAGGAATAAATTTAAACAAGGATGTAAAGGACTTGTACATGGAAAATGATAAAACATTGCTGAAAGAAATCAAATAAGACCTATATGAATGAAAGGAAATAATGTGTTGGTGGATTGGAAGACTAAATACTGTTAAGATGTCAATTCTATGTAAAACAATTTACAGATTCAATGTAATCCCAATCAAAATCCCAACAGCCTTCCTTGCAGAAATGGAAAAGGCCATCATTAAATTTATGTGGAACACTACAGGGGCCATAATAGTTAAAACCATTTTGAAAAAAAGAAGAACAAAACTGGAGGACTCACAATTTACAGTTGTAAAACTTATAACAAAGCTACTGTGATCAAAAGAACATGGTACTGGCATTAGGACAGACATATAGACCAATGGAATCAAATTGAGAGTTCAGAAATAAACACTCACAATCTATGGCCAGTGGTATTTTTTGAGATGAGTTCCAAGTCTACTTAGTGGAGAAAGTAATAGCCTCTTCAAAAACTGGTGCTGAGGGAAGCGGGTGTGGCTCAATCAATAGAGCTCCCGTTTACCATATGGGAGGCCCCAGGTTTGCTTCCCGGGGCCTCCTTGTGAGGGCAGGCCGGCCCACGCAGCACAGTGGGCTGATGCAGTAAGACCTCACAGCGGGAAGCAGGTGTGGCTCAATCGATAGAGCCCCCGTTTACCATGTGGGAGGTCCCGGGTTCACTTCCCGGGGCCTCCTTGTGAGAGCAGGCCGGCCCGCGCGGCGCGGTGGGCTGATGCAGCAGGACCTCACGGCAAGGGGGAGATAAGCAGACACGGAAAAAACACACAGCGAATGGACACAGCAAACACAAGCAGCAAGGAGGGGATAAATAAATAAATAAATAAATCTTTAAAAAAAAAAAAACTGGTGCTGGAAAAATTGGATATACATTTGCAAAAGAATGAAGACTCTTAACTGACATCATATACAAATATTAACTCAAAGTGGACCAAAGACCTAAATATAAGTCTTTAAAATGTAAGTCTATAAAACTCTTAGAAGAAAACATAAGGAAACTTTTTCAGGACCTCATGTTAGGCAAGATTTTCTTAGAATTTACACCAAAGGCATGAGCAACAAAAGAAAAAATAGACAAATGAGACTTCATCAAAATTAAAAATGTTTGTGCATCAAATGACGTTATTGTGAAAGCAAAAAGACAAGCTATAGAATAAGAGAAAATATTTGGAAACCATATATCTGATAAAGTTTTAATATCCAGAAAATATTTTTAAAAATTCTACAACTCAGCAAGAAAAAGACAAATAACCCAATTAAAAATTGGGCAAAAGACCTGAATAGACATTTCTCCAAAGAAACTATATAAATGGCCAATCGTCTGCAAGGAAAAACCACAGTGATATGCCACTTCACACCCACTAGACTGACTACTATCAAAATGAATGAAAAATGATAAGTTTTGGAGAGAATGCGGAGAGATAGGAACACTTGTTCACTGTTGGTGGAATGTCAAATGGTGCAGGCACTGTGAAAAAAACCTTGACAGTTCCTCAGAAAGTTAAATATGGAATTAACATTTGTCCCAGCAAGGCCATTTCTAGGTACATATTCCAAAGAACAGAAAGTAGGGACTAGTCTAGATATTTTCATACTGATGTTCATAGTGGCATTATTCATGATTGCAAGAGATGGTAGCAACCCAAGTGTCCATCAATAGATGAATGGACAAACACAATGTGATATACACATACAATGGAATATTATTCATTGTTAAAAGGAATGAAGTTCTGACACATTTTACAATTTGGATGAACCATGAAGATATCATGCCGAGTTAAGTAAGCCTGACATAAAAGGACAAATATTGTATGATTTCACTGATAAGAAATGAGAATAAGTAAATTTGCAAAGTCAGAAACTAGAATATAGGTTACTGGGACTCAGGTTGGGGTAGAGAACAAGGAGTTAATGCTTACATTGGTACAGAGTTTCTGCTTGGGGTGATGGAAATGTTTTGGTAATGGGTAATTATGATAGCACAACATTGTGAATGTAATTAACACAACTGAAGTGTATATTTGAAAGTAGTTAAAAATGAACAACTATCTATTGCATTTATGTTACTAGAATATTTTTTTAAAATCATATAATGATATAGCACAAACAGTGGTTCCTAGTGTAAACTATGGACTATAGTTATATAATAATATTGTTTCATCAATTGTAACAAAATTACCACACTAATGCAAAATGTTAATAATAGGGAAAATTGCATGTGAGGAAGGGTATAAGGGAATTCTGTACTTTTTGAATGATTTTTGTGCAAACTTACAAATTCCCTAATTTAAAGAAAAAGAATTAATGGATCATTCCTGGATTTTTTCATTCAACAAATATATATTGAACACGCATGATATTCCAGAAGCCCTGTTTTAGCCTCATATGATGCATCTGTGTACAAAACAGATGAAGAACTCTGTCCTCAAGGAACTTTCATTCTTGTATTGGGAGTCAGATACAAGAAACATAAAATAAATAAGTATATTACATAACATGTTTGAACGTGGTTAAGTGTCATGGAGAAGAGTCAAGCAGGGAAGGTGTGACTGGACACGTTGGGTTCTGTAGGGGTTTTGCTGGGCATGGTTACTATTTGAAATGGAGTGTTCAGGGCAGGCCTTCCTGAGAAAGCAAAAACTTAGTGGCAGTAAGAGAGCCCTGAATATATCTCGAAGATCTTTCCAGCAGAGAAACAGCCCACACAAATGTACCAAGGTGGAAGCATGCTTGGCGAATATTAGGAACAGCAAGGAGGCTCAAAAGCTAGCAGGAGACCAAAAAAATGTGAGCTCAGAAAGGTAAGGCCTCACTCCTGGGGGGCATTAAAAGGACTGTGAAACCAGGAGCCATTAGAGGGTTCTGAGCATTGGGATAACCTGACTTTTAAAAGAATTAACCTGCTGTGGCATTGAGAAAAGAATGTTGGGGATGGGGTGGGAGGTGGGCAAGAGGGGAAGCAGGAAGGTCAGTCAGGTGAGATGCTGATGGCCCAGGCAGGGCAGTACCTGTAGAGGTGGTAAGAAATTGTCAAACTCTCGATATATTTTGGAGGCAAAGCCAACAGGATTTAAGATTCCTTTGCCTTTTTTTTTTTAACAACAGCTTTATTGCGATATTATTCACAAACCATGAAATTTACCCTTTTAG
>JAQZBX010048879.1:0-20074 GCA_029593785.1 Cabassous unicinctus | reverse complement strand
CCCCCCAGCTCTCTGCCTAGACAGAGGAGCCCGCATCAAATCTTGGCACGTATTTCCTTCCTTCTCTCCCATTTCTCAGCAAGCTCTGTTCTTTTCCCCCATTTCTCAATAAATTCTTTTTACTGGCCTAACTAAAACAAACAAAAAACCCACGATATTAGAAATGACATAAAAGAACTCAGTTTCAATAAACTTAGGCTAACAAGATGTAAATCTTCTTTTAAAGGAAAAGGGAAATCACATGAAATATTTTAATACTAAATATGGTAAAAAATATACCAACGGCCCCAAACAAAACTATCCTCCCTTAATTTACATTTAAGAAAATCCAAATATTTTTACCTCCAACATTTACCTCCATATTAGAGTTATTCTAGAATTGAATGTCACTTGATATAATAAGTAATTCTAAAACAATGAAGCCTTGGAAAGATGAATTAACTTGGTACTTACATGAGAAATAAAAAAGGAATCTGTGGTTCTTGAACTTCCTATTTTCAACCTGTCTCCACTACATTCTCAGGCAGAGAAGGTATACAACAAAGTAGTCTATTTACTCAGATGTAGGAATGAAATTACTTCTCTCTAAAGGTACAAGAACACTGCTACCACTTTAGCTCAAGCCTTGCCAATCTCCTTGGGCCCCAGTTTTCTCATCACTAAAATGACTATGCTATATCTAAAATTGTAATTCTATTTCGGAATGAGGTGATGTGCATCACCCAAACACTGAAATCTTCCTCCCCATTTTAAAAGCTAATTGTTTATATAAAGCACACATTCATATACTTGTTCCCATTAACTTTTTGTGAATATTTTCTTTTCACCATTATTGAAAAAAAAAAAAAAAAGTTCTAGTTAACCCCGTATCTCAACAAACTGTGTTTCACGTATTACTCTTCCCTATTACTTTAAGTTTCTCCACAATTTTCTTAACATTGAAATCAAGGTAAAGTTTGTTTGCAATGACGTATTTGTATTTCTCAATTACATTAAAGAATTATCCTTCAGGCTCCCCACCCTGGGCTTTCCAGATAAAAATATAAAGGTAACATTTTCAAATACACAAAGTCTATATAAATTCAGCCAAGTGTGCCAAACTTGAATATTCTCTCTCTCTTTTAAACTTCCAGTTATATCTCCTCTTTCAACCTCACTTTTATTAAGAAAACAGAAGCTATCAGAAGACAATTTTTCCCAATTCCTACCACATCCATCTACCTACTTGAGTGTCCATATAACTCTTCCTTCTTTCTATTAGAACCATGGCTGTTCTTAAG
Source organism: Cabassous unicinctus (assembly GCA_029593785.1). NCBI lineage: Eukaryota > Metazoa > Chordata > Mammalia > Cingulata > Chlamyphoridae > Cabassous > Cabassous unicinctus. The sequence goes on along the minus strand of JAQZBX010048879.1, from coordinate 18,794 downwards.
ATCAATACCTCACCTTATTAGACTTTATGCTCTCTTGCTTACTTCAAGGTATTTCTCTAGCAATTCTCCCTATCCTGCCCCTACATTTTTAATTCCCCCTCTCTCTATTGGATCATTCCCATTAGCAAACATGCTATAATTTCTCTCATCTTAATTCCATCTCTTATAGATTATTATCTTTGGTTGACAATATTGCAAGTTTATTACTGATGTTTTAATAAACACCCTTCAGAGGAAGATTTTTTTTCTATTTTTATTTCTATTTTTAACATGTCTGAGATAGTTTACTTTCTATTTGAAAACCTGATAAATTTAAAATATTAGAAAAAACTTTATTCCAACTCCAGAAAAATATAAAAATTCATTAAATTTATTAATATATTGAAAGATACCAGTGAAACAATTCCACAAGATAGCGCTAACCTTCAACAGCAAGGAAAAACCTTTTCCTAGTCTGGTAAGATTTTATTTTTCCTTTTCATTTATAATGATCTTCTACTTTGGGGAAGAAGCAGAGGTTTTATAGTATGCCTTTAAGAGGGGTCTATTTTAAATAAAAAATTCCCTTGAATCCATATGTTTAAATTTTTAATTCTTGATGGCATTTTCTACTTCCTAGATATGAACAAATTACAAATATACCGTAATGTCGTCAGTAAATATAAAAGGTTTGATAAGAACACATATAAATTTGCTATTTACCGTAACATTTTCCCTTCTTTTATTCCCCTTTGCCTCCTAATTATGGATATAAGCCCTTTGCTATTCTCTTTTTACACTCAATTTTCATCCTGTGTCAATCACCCCTTATATTTAGTTAGTAAATAAGACCCAACTAATTCTTTGAGATCTCTGTTCATCAATTTCTTTGCCATTCTTAATTCTATACCTTACAACCAAATGTAAGTACTTTATACTTTTACAATTGTATTCTAGCTGGTCTTCCTATCTTTAGTCAAATTAATAAAATTTCCTAAAACTCATATACTCAAAAAAATGTATTTGGTTCTCTAAGTAGTCTTTCTCTGCTTAAGTATCAAGGCCTGTATAATCAGGACGTATTCAGTGTTTCCTACTTCTCTCCAAGGAAAACACTCTACCATAACAGTTAAAAGGTCTCTTTTAAGAGACATGATAACCAAATGCAGTGTGTAGACCTTTTTGAAACAATCAGGAATTTTAATATGACCTGGATATTATGTATAAAGGAATTCTTATTAATTTTGTTAGGTATATTCTAAGTATGGTGGTTATATATTTAGGAAAAAGGGCCCTATAATTTAGAGAAGCATACTAAAGTATTTATGAATGGACAAAAGATTGACCAAGCATAATGCCACTGTAGCCAATAGGTAACTTGCAAGTGGGATAAATAAAATTACTCATTATTTGAGTGATTATCCTTTCCCACGGATGATTCATCAAGGCCCCTGAAGAACTGAGACACTTATGACAACTCTTTTCCAATTCTTTCCTCCCCCAAAATATATATTCCTACCAGATCTCTGAATCTTCACTAAATCTACTGCTAGGGGCTGAAATAGTCTCATCAATATCCTTTCCATTTATCTAAACTTTTAGTATAATTTAAGCCTTTCTTCTCCAGTAGATTCTTATTTCAACCTTCCCAGTTGATATTCAACTGTCCATTCACTAAGAACTTTTGAATACAGCAATTATTCTTGGTATTAAGTACTGTACTGAGCAGATATTGGTTTCACTACTTCATACCTATCCCTCATTGAAACTGCACTAGCTAGTGTGGCAATGTGTCCTGATATGGCTCCTGTCATTTCTCCATTTCTATATCTTAGGCCTCTAGAAACATCATAGTGTTTTAAACCTCCAGCTCTTAAATCTCTGCTTCTGAAGACTGCTAGCTAAAAGAAATGTCACTTTGCTTTCCCTAACCAGATATGGAAAAGCTCTAATGCTAGATGCAGAACCAAAGGGAAAGGACTAAAAATCAGGAAACAGACCCATTTGGTCCTTATCTGTGGTGGTTTGGAGCTGCATGTACCCCAGGAAAACATGTTCTTAAACTTAATCCATTCTTGTGGGTATGAATCCATTGAATGTAGGATCTTTTGATGAGGTTTTACTTCAGTTAAGGTGTGGCCCAGAATAAGTCTTAATCCCATTACTGGACTCCTTTTAAAGTAGAATGTAAGTCAGACAGAAAGAGAGAGAGCCAAAGAGGGAACAAATAGATGCAGAACATCACTGGAACCTGGAAGAGGAGAGACCAAAAGATGCCACCATGTGCGTTGCCATGTGATAAGCTAAGGACCAAGGAGTGCCGGCAGCCAGACCCACAACACCACAGTCTTTGGTGAGAAAGCACCGCCTTCATGACGGCTTGATCTGGATTTTCTTTTAGTCTCAAAACTGAGTTGATAAATTTCCATTGTTTAAGCCATTGCATGGTATTTGAGCAGCCAAGGAAACTAAAACATTGTCCTTTATCAATTGTCTGGTGGTTTATATTCTGGGATGTGGGCCCTTAATGATTTTTACTGGGTTTTGATATACAAATTTCCAATCTCATGATCTTCCAATAAAAAACTTATTTCGAAAGGTGAGGCAGAAAATAAACAAAATTAAATATCTTAAGAAGTCAACTTGAGGGAAGCGGGTGTGGCTCGGTGGATGGAGCCCCCGTTTACCATATGGGAGGCCCGGGTTCACGTCCCCAGACCTCCTTGTGAGGGCACGCCGGCCTGAGCGGTGCGGTGGGCTGATGCAGCAACCTCACGGCAGGAAGCGGGTGTGGCGCAATGGATAGAGCACCCGTTTACCATATGAGAGGCCCCGGGTTCGCTTCCTGGCGCCTCCTTGTGAGGGCAGGCCAGCTCACGCTGCGCAGTGGGCTGATGCGGCAAGACCTCACAGCAAGGGGGAGATAAGCAGACACAGAGAAGACGCCAGCGAATGGACACGGCAGCACAAGCAACAAGGGGGGGGATAAATAAAATAAATAAATCTTTAAAAAAAAAAAGAAGTCAACTTGAACACGAATCTTAAATTAGTTTAGCTTAGGTGTTTAATAAATTTAAAAACATATAGTGAAAAAGAAACATTTTATAAGTGTTTCCCCCTCACACCCTTGTAAATGATTTGCAACTCTAATTGTTTCCACTGACATTTTAGTTTAGGCATATAAGAACATTTTCTCTCTTAAGAGTCAACCTAGTATCAGTTTATCTTGTTTACATAGGCTATTATAGCATTTAACAAAAGCATTTAAAAATTCTAGGCGTGACTGTCAAGCTATAAAACCATCCTGAGTGCAACAGAATTCACTGGTTAATTTCTACATTTCTAACTTTATCAATATAATAAGCTGCAGAAATAATTTATGGATGTAGCAATGATATTGAAGAGTGAATTTGAAACCAGAAGTCTGAAGTTAGAATCCTGACTCTGTCCCTTATGAATACTTATCTTGGGCAAGTTTTTTTCAGTACACTGAACCTCTGGTTTCTCTTCTGTAAAATGGGGCTATTAATGCCTACTTTATAATCCTGTTGTCTTAAGATTATATGAACATGTCTAGAAGTGAATAAGTAACAAATAAGCAAATCTAGTTGGTCAATAAATGCCTGAATTTAAATTTATAGTACGATTTGAAACATTTTCTGACACTGAGGGTTTAAGTGGACTGCAGCTCAACATGAACCAACAATGTTGACAACAAAAATAAAGCTAGTGCAATTAGGCTGCATTAACAGAAGTACCTTATTCATAAAGAACACATTGCATTTTGTACCTCAGATCATATGGCATATAATGGCTTCAGTTCTATATACAATATTTTAAAAGGAATATTGACAAAATATAGCAGATCCAAAGTGGAGTATCACGTTTAGCCTAAAGAAAAGATATAAAAACTATTTCTAGAAGATATATCTAAGGCCAAACCTTTCTTATGAGATTTTCACTTTTCTATCAATTATTACTGACATAAATGCAACTTATAACATTAAATTTATATACCATGATTCTTACTCTAATATTCTGAAGTCTAAATTAAAATGAATAAAGATCAATTTAAAATAATTGATTTTTAGAAAAATTCATTGTGCTTTACTGTCCTGTTAAGAATCTGGAGGACAAATTACCAATTTTAATTATGACCTATGGGTACCAAATACTAGGGCATAAAGAAACAACCTGAATAGCCAAACTAAGGATATGAAAACTGCAAAAAATATATATATAATAAATTAAAATTGGATATTCTGTGATACTATTGTTTCCCTGACCAATGATTGAGTACTTGAAAACGATGTTCCTCCTTTTGGTATGAACTATGAAACATATCAAAACTTCATTTTAATAAGCTAGAAATGATTTTTACTATGAAAAAAAACATAAGACTACTTTAAATATTTTAAATAAATTCACTTTAACATAAAAATAAGCATAAATTTGTTTACTGGATTTAATAGGTAGAGTGAAACTGATAGTCTAGGCAAAAATGTCAGGTGTGATTGCTGACAACTGAAACATTTTAATTTTGCATTTATTCTTGTACTTTTTATATGGAGATAACATTAAAAACACATGCTTCAGATAAATAACAGGCATAGGGTAAGATAGCATAGAATAATCTGGTGATATTCCAATATTGTATTTATGCTCAGAATTTGCAATCTGTTATACCTAAATTCATTTTTATATTTATTTTCTATTTAAATCAGAGCTGTCTTATTTTCATTGTCCCAATAAAACATCCAAAGTAACTTCATAAACAAGAAATTCTCTATTAATCTTTGAATCATCTACCTTGAAGCTGGAGGGAAGTTGCTCAGGGTGAGAAAACAATGAATAGAAGCCCTTTAATTTCAGCACCAAAATTCAGATTTAACTCAATCATTTTATTAAACAAATATATATTTATATAAGATTTTGAGGACAGGAATACCTGGCATTTGATTAAACATTGTCTAATTCTCAAAAATAACACTTATCTGAACAATGACTAAAAAACAGCTGTAGCATATTGTAAATTTTCCCTATATTTATAAATTATAGAATAGCTTTTTAGAGCCTAGATTTGATATATTTACTGAATTAATAGCAATTTATCATATCAGTAAGTTTGTAAGGCATTTTCTACCACCAAATGTTGGCAGTAGCTGTCAACCTTTTGAATTTTTCTGCTTTGAATTATTACCCTTTACTACCAAGGCAATTGCCAAAAGAGCAATTCCCCCCCCCTCTTTTGGCACACATCCATGAATTTCTCCCAGAAAAATACCCATTTAACAAATTATTCCAGATAATTAAAATTTCCTCAGGAGTGACACAGGTAGACAGCATTTTATACCAGAGTAAATTTCCATTGCAAAAATAAATTAAAAATAGAATTTTCAGCTATGTCTAATGCATCATACAAAAGCATTATATCTTTAATGAAAATAAAACTGATTTCATATCATTTGCCCTATCATAGATCATTAATACATTATGATTTTTAAAAACAGTACTTTCAGTCAGTTCCATGTTTATATTATTTATAATTCAAGAACAATATTTTTCTAGAATGGTATGATTATGTGCCATTGCCATTCTAATGCTAACTAGACAACATTTCTAAAATTTTTCTTGATAACTAGATCAATGTGAGAGACAGCTTTTGTCACTTTTTAGTAGTCTATCTCTAAAAGCAGGCAAATTTAATAAGTCTCCTGAAGTATAAAATAATTCATCTCCATCATTTGTGTTTATAGGACTACACTAAATGGTGAATTTTCTGCTTCATCTCCTGTTTCCTTATTTATAAAATCAACATAAGATATTTTGCTGTAGATTATTAAAAACATAGATACAATGCTAATACCTAAAGAAGTTATTTTATTCAGCACAGAATGTATTTAAAATTCACATAACATAGAAATAATGTAATTAAAATGCAATGTGGAAATCAAAACATAGTTCAATAAAGAAAAAGTGGGAAAAAAGGACAGAAACAACTATTTCTAATTTTCTTTTATGTTAGGCAACAAAAGTTTAAGATTTTCAAATTGAAAACAAACTTGAAAAGATTCCATCTCTTTATTCAATTCATAAAAATCAACCAAACACAGTGAACCCAGAGGTGGATGAGAATTGTGGTTAATAGTACAAATGCAAGAATGTCTTTCTGTGAACTAGAACCGATATACGTCACTATTGCAGGGTGGTGGGAATGTGGAGAAGCATGGGAAAATACAATTAATGTAACCTATGGACTATAGTTAACAGCAATACTATAATATTCTTACATCAGTGCCAAAGATGTACTGTGTCAATAATAGGGGGTTATGGGGAAAAATATGCCAAATGTACACTATGGACCATAGTTAGTGGTAATAGTCTGATGATATTATCTCATAATCTGTAACAAATATTCCACAATGGTGTGGTGTGTTGGTGAAAGATTGTTGTATGGGAATTCTACACATGTGCATGATTGTTTTATAAGTTCACAATTTCTATAATAAAAATATATTTTAAAAAATTTAGAAGACAATGAAAGGTATAAATAAGATAGAAAAGAAATTTGTGCAGGTCTATAGGTAATGGTAACAATAATAACAATATTATCAACAATATTAACCTATTGTTATAGGTAACAATATTATTTTATACTGTTATCAGCACTTTAGACCCTAATGGCCTGTCAGTCTCACCTTTAAAATTAAACACTTTCATAAAACTAGGAAAAAACAAAACAAAACAAAAAAAAAACAACCAAACTTGTGGCTATTATTTAATTTCGACATCAATATATGGTACACCAATATTCCAAAAATGAATAGCTTTTTTAAAAAAATCCTTGTCTTAAAGGAATACAGGATCACTGCTTATTGCTACTATTTTTTCTGGGTATTATTAAATTGGGAAAAAAATCACCATTTTGGTACCTAAGATTAAAAGGAACCTCAGGTAAACCACCTAGAATAGTCAACAGAAAGCACTGGAACAATGAAATATAGAAATAATGTAATTTAAGTGTATGTACTGAAAATGCAATGTGGAAATCAAAACATAGTTCAATAAAGAAAAAGTGGCTGTTAAAGCCAAGAAAGGCTGTTTGCTTAGAAATTTATAAAGGAGATGAAATGATGTTAAGAAAGTGATGGTATCCCTGCTTGTAAATTTGTTAGGTGTTAAATGATACCTAGTTCTTTTTGAAAAGTGGACTGCCCTCTCGTCTGCAGTAGGAGTGTAATACCAATCTAAGAGATCGCTTTTTCTAAGAGTAAGTTGAAGAAAAGGCTTAGCTGGCTTCCAAGGGACCAATTAAGAAACCCAAGCCTGCCTGGATTATATAGTATTCTTTGGAGATTTGCAAATGTTTCCATTCTAATTTTCCAGAGACAAAAATATAAAGGGGAAAATTTAGAAAGTGTCTGTGTCATTTGGCTACTACTTTTCAAATTGGCTCATTTTAAAAAGTTAATATTTAACTGATTTCCCTTCTAAAAACTGAGTTTAATGGCTGATCTTCCATGATCATAAGGTCAACCTCCAACCCCAATTATCTGAGTCACCAATGCAATGGCATGAGATAATGTAAAAGAGAAGCATCAGAAGCACTAGTTTTCATTTAAACATGCCTCAACGTTAAGAGCAGAAATAGCTGCACTTGAGTTTCTTTTATTGAGAGATGCAGAATTAGCTCAAGGAATAGATGGAAACGAGTCTTTTGAGTAACTAATTTTAGGGTCTCAAATACTTTTAGGGAAATAATTATCTTGTGCATTTAACATGACCTTCATGAGTTTTTCTAGGGGTATATTAATATTCAGCTAACCTATGAGATATATCCCTCAGAATTACAAGTTTTCATAAGTTAAACTCTTCCTATTTTTCCCACCTTTTAAAGTTTAATAGCTAAATTTTAAGCTCCTCACCAAGAATCTGAAGTACACTCTAATGGAACATTTAAAAAAATAAAATTAATTAGTAATTAAACTATTCCTCAAGTGAAGAGGATATTCTCAATTTGTAAAACCATAAGATAATCAAACCTGGATAATGATGATTATATTTTAAAAAAATAGCATTACTTATCTGTAGAGTCCTTTGAAGGAAAAGGGCTCAAAATTGTGATTCGTAGACTTAGAGATGACAGGGTCTGACTGTAAAATACCTTCCAAAAAGAAAACTTACCCAAGGCAATAGCATTATTCTTATTCCAAAGTAAATTACTAAAATCCAATGTGTAGGGGGTTAGGAGAAGTTAGAAAGTTGTAATTCTATGATAGATAGAAAACACATACAGAAATAAACCAAAACAGGATACCCAACAGTAACTTTTTATAGCAATGTTAAGGAGATTGAGAATACTTACAAGCTAAGAATTGCTAGGCTAAATAGTGGGCTGTCTTACAGTCTTTGTAAGTCAGAAAATTTTGAATTGGAGTTGATAAATCATTGTTTTCTGAACTTTATGCAGCAAGGAACAATTACAGATTATCAACACCCAGCAGCAGTATTTATGTATTTCAGCCCAAAGCATTATCATTACTTTTCAAAATTTACTTTTCTATTCCTGTCATCTTCTTTAAGTTTAAAAGTCAATAATATAGGTGCAACTAAAACTCATACTTCAATGTCTAACTTGCAGCAGAGCTTGTGGAGGATATCATACAATTATAGCTACTGTAAGATAAATTCAAGATAGTATCCCAAGATTGATCTCTCTCCCTCCACACTTAATTACTATTGCAAAATTTACAATAAGAATTTTATTGTAATACAGTATAAACATAAAGTGTATGCTGGAGCTTAAAATATATAAAGGAATCTCTGAAAATAATATAATGCTTTGGCCAAAACAAAACAAAATGTAGTTGTGAAATTGCCTGAATTAAAGAGAAGTGATAAGTAAAGGCAAATTGTTTTGATGGTTGTTCTCTACTTACAAGATTAAGAGGGATTAAAAGCCAGTACACAGGACAGGAAACATATTATAGCTCATCTTTAAAAAATATATATATATATCCAAGTAACTTAAGTTGGTTAGAACAGGCTTGATTTCTGTGGGCCTTGATTATAAATTTTAATTCTTATACCATCTAGTGGTTAATAACTTACTATAAAATACAGAACAGAAAGAACGAACCCATCTATGCTCTTAATGGAACACTCCAAGGGTACATCTTATTTTAGACTACTTCCACCAAAAACAGGCTTGTACATTTTTTTTTCATTTACTTGAAAAAAGTATTTCAAATCCACAGAAAACCAAGAGATACAAAATAAATTCCCACTTCCCATTCCCTGATCCCTATACAACCTATCTCTACTGAATTCTAATATTCTGCCATGCTTGCTTTACCTTTTATTTCCCCACAAAGAAAAAAAGATTCCACATACAAATGAACTCCTGATCCTCGTTCCCCTCTCTCCTGAGATAAAAAACACAATCCGGAATTGGATATTTATTTCTTATGTACGTTTAAATACTATTACTACACATGCCAGTATTCATAAACAGTATATATCATTGTTTCCAAACTTTATGTAATATAAAGGTTATCGTACTGTATGTAACCTTCTACAACTTGTTTTTTTTGAAGTAGGAGATTCATCCATGATGGTATTTACAGCTCTCATTTTAATAGCTGTATAACAGTTCATCACATGACTGTCACAATTTGCTATTTTTCTATTGCTTAACATCTATGTTTCTTTCATTTCCTTTCCCTATTAAAAATAAAGTCTTTCTTACATGTCTGAATTTATCTATCTAGTGCATTGGGGAATGGAATTGTTGGGTTCAAGCCTATGCATATCTTCAACTTTACTAGGCTATTATCAAATGCTCCCACAAGCAGCATATGAAAAGTTCCCGTTTCTATATTTTCTCCAACACCCAGAAGTACATTTAATAATGTAAATAAAGTAGCTACTATTTAGATGAAAAATTTTAAAAATTCACAAGTGATGAGTACCTTCTGTTTTCAAGAAATATAGGTATAAAATAGGCACTGAATGTTTCTAAATAAATTGAATAGACTAAAATTAGCCCAAGGCACATGCAGAAAAATAAAGCTCTGATAATAGGGATTTTCTTCACATGACTGAGGAAATACCGGCACTCAGTCTAGAACTATTGTGGTAGAAATGATAATATTCCTAACTGCATATTGAGCATTGAGCCATGATGACCAAGGAGAGGGGAGAAAAACAAAAAAAAGGCAGAAAAGGTAAATGGTTTGTGAAGAATGTGCGTGAAAAATCCACTCCCATTTCATTTTGGGCAGTACTTCTCACATGTGGTAGTACTACTAAAAAAAAAAAATCTCATTTAGAGCTAGTAACAAATGCATATTCCCAAGCCCACTCCAAAGATTCTTAACCAGCAGGCCTGAAAAGAAATGCTTTTAAAACAAGCATTCTAGGTTATTCTGGTACAGGTTGTCCAGAATACTTTATACAAGTAATTAATGGTAAAACAAAATGTTTTTAATTTAAAAGATTATGTAATTCACTTTTTGGTTAAGGGAAGGTAACAGTAATTAATTAATCTGGTATCTATACAAATTACATCAATATATTAAAAAACAAACAAACATCCTAGTATGAGCCAAAAACAAAACAAACCAACACATCTCAATTTATGGCTGAAAATGTTTAACTTTACAATGCTTTAACAGGTTGCAGGCTCATTTATCATATCACAGAACTAAGCACATATTATCACAAAGCTTTTTTTTAAGGTACTATTACTAGGGGACAAATACTTTGAGTTTACTGTGACTGGTTAAGAGTGGGAGTGATTTTAATGAAGATCACAAGGAAGAAAACATACCTTTTTAAAAAACTTAACTTTTTAAAAGAATGCTATTGCAAATGTCAGACTTTAAATTGGGATACTAGGCTTATACAATAAAATCTATATATTTTCCACCAAGAATTCTATAAATGAAATCAGAACTTTAATTGAAATCCAATATTCAATTAACTGTAACTATAATCCATTGGAATTATTTAGAAATAAAAAGGAGAAAACGTACAAATATTGATTGTACAAACTTGTACAAATTCAATTGATAAAAATCAAGAACATTCTATTTTATCTGAAATTACAAAGTCCTATTTTCAAAACACTTAGAATAATATGAACTTTCCAGATAAAAGTTCAGATATAAGACACATTATTTTAATAGTAGGAAAAAGTAAAGACAAGTTTCCACCTGCAACCTGCTTTGTTTCTAGTTATATACAACAATGCATAGTACATGGTGCTATTTTTTTTTTTTTCAGGTATAATGAAGCCAACAAGAATGTGGCCTTGTTTCGACTGTGCTATAAAATGATGATAATGAGGGTCAGAATATGGCCCAGAAGTGAAAGAAACTCTCCTGTGTGGACACAGTTAACTTTTCTTTTCCTTCCTTAATATTTTACCTAACTTGTGGTAGCAGCAACTGATTATTAATTTTTTCCAAGTCTTACCAGTTTAAAACAGAAAAAATGAAATATACCACACATACTTACAGAAGGCAGTTTTCTATTCTAACAGATGAAATTAACTAAATAAAAATCAAACGAACTAAAACAAACCACAGTGTTAATAGTATAAATGAACAGAGGCTAAGTACAAGAACCCACTGTCCTCTTTATGCTCTTTAAGACGAAAATACATTTTTGTCAAAGAACGTATTCTCTATACTGTATATGAATATACTTACAGTTGGGCCCTTCCCACCTGGTCTTTAAAAGCTGGTGGGTGCAGGCTCCTTTGGCCACTATTACTGCATATTGATGCTATTCTGTGCAACAGCTGACAAGCAGCAACCATCACCCAGCCCCTGCTCCCAGCTGTAAGGGACAAGAACAAGGGCTGTGGTGATACTTGTTTATTCATTGCTGCTGCTGAAGCAGCAAGCTGAAAAAAAGCATATGCAACTAACACACAGAGGGAAAAATGGTTCAGGTAAGCCTACCTAACAGGTCTGCTTATAATACTACATGATATAATTATTTAAGAAGGATTTTTTAGGGGGTAGGGAAAGGTGAAGGGACAAAATTGGTATTTTAATTAGAAAGGGAACCTATAATGTACCAAAGGAAAAAAGTTAATGATATGAAATGTCTTTTAAAATTAACTGCTCAAGTAGCAAAATTCTCAGTAGTGTTTTAACCAATTTCAGGGTTAATCCATTAAAAGAGTATTTGCTCTAGCTATTTTCCTGTTATAAAGTGTCCAAACTCCAATTAAGAAATAAAATTTTATTTTGTTAAGACCCAGGCTCCCAGGTACCACATATCTAATGACCAATATATGTTTGTTTCAGACACTAACGGCAAAGAAATAAGATCTGAGCCCATAAGGTGTTTACAAGAATCCCAACTATTAAAAAAAATTTCCACATGCAACTTACCTAATTTAAATGTATGATATAAGGCTAAAAACTTAGCAAGTACCTAATAGCCATTGATGAGTAACAGAATTATTTATTCTGTTGGATTTTTTATTAAAAAAGTATAAACATCATGATGTTTACTGAACACTTATAGTTTATGTATGTTCATGTATGAATGATATATTTCAATAAATTGTTTTAAAAAGTATAAACAAAGTCATAAAAATTTGGACATCAATGAATTATGAGGAAAAAAAATGTAGATATGCTAGAATTGGCTGGTAGTGAAAATAATACTTCGTCAAGAAGGCTAGGTTTCAGATTTATTAAAAGTGTGAAACAGTGCTAATGTTTTTAATTTAGATGATTTTGTTAAAAAAAAAAAATCTAAGTTTTTATTTTTCTTAGAATTTTTTCTGCTTTAACAGCTCAGTGAGGAACAAATAATAAAATAAAGAATTCTGAAGATGAGATAACAAGATAACTTTGAATATATTTATTTAGTATGAATTAATAAAGAAGATTAACAGCAAATACCAAAGAAGGATTTTTAAAAATTGAGTTTTAGAAACAGTAATGGATTAATAAACTATTAACCAGTGGATTAATCAGTCTCAGCAACATTTGAAACATGCTCCATGTTTGTCCTCCAAATGACTAAGTATGAAAAACAAAAATAAAAATAAAACCAAATAATACATATGTTAATGGCTTATCAAAAGTATGGTTTCTGGTACTGAGAACAGATATTCTACTTCTAATTGTTATTTAACAAAAATCAAAATATCTATCATACAGTTAAATATTGCCTTTTGAAAATGCTTATCAGAAAATAATTCTGGTGCATTAGGTCTCATTTGAAGAAAAATAATAAAAAATAGCTAAAAGATGTATTTGTTGGTTCAGGAAAAAACAATATATACATGTACAAAATTGCTTCAAATAAAACATTTAAAAAATTTATTTAAACAGTTTGTATCTACTATTCAGTGAGCCCCCAGCAACACTACAAAACCACTGTTGAAGAAAATAGTCATAGCTGAAAAATTGCTTAAAATATAAGCTGTCCTTATAAACTAGCACTATACATCACTGACAATCTTAAGTCTTTAATACGTGGATATGTTAAATATTTCATTCTAATTTCTCCAAATATTCTTTATAATAAATCTTTCTCTTCCTAAGGATAACTACTTCAATAAAACAAGAATATTGACAATATAACTGTATTTTAGGGACAACCAAGAATTTTCCCTGAAAATGAATGTTAATTAACCCTGAAAAGGCATTTAACAAAAAATACAAATATTGTACAAATGAGATATGAATCCACCACTGAAAAAAAGATGAAAAGTAACATAATAAATCCCCAGAGCAAAAATTCTTACAAAATGTCCTTTAAGGCAGGGTTAGAGGATAGCCAATAACATATAGTGGGAAAAGCTTTTATTAAACCCTCTCTTAAAATAACATACTACTTAATTAGGTTAAAGTTTCTAACCCTGTAAGAATTAACCAAATACAAAAAAACTTATTATCCGTGCCAATTCTTAGAGGTACTATTCACTAAGTTAAATTTCTGGAAGTTATTTTGTACACTACTGTAAAGCCACAGAGAAGGCAATTATATGATGCTCAATACTTGTGACCAAACAATAAGTTTTGAAACATGCAAAGATCACAAATCATAAAATCTCTACATTAGGAACAACTCTGTGGATTTATCTCTTTATCTATAACAAATAAAAATGCTGTCTATCTTCTATTTAATTCATTAAGTTCATGTCTAAAGATATCTGGATTGAAAGTAATTCAATTGAACCTGAATTTCTTTTTTTGACATCCAGATCATATTTCTCACTTTTCATCTTAATGTTCCCTAATTTGGAAAATGCAAGTCAGTCAGAGGGGAAAAGTTATATTTATTTTTCATCCTATTCAAACTATGCTTATTCTTTGTAACATTCTCAAATCAAAATTATTAAGACATTATATGCCTTGTATTGATTTCAAACAACGACCTTACAGCATAATAACAATACAAAAGAATCTGAACTTCCTTCATATATTCCAAATTGTGATTTCCATTAAATTTTACTTAGCCCAAACTGTTCAGATTCACACTCCTAGATTCATTAAACATACGTACCTAATAATACAGAAATATCCAAAAAAATTTAGTATTCTGGTATGTATCTCAACATTCAAACATTTTTAAACATACGCCTGAGAATTTGAATCTGCTTTAAAAAATTCTATACTGGCTGAAGTTAAAAGCATATCAGAGTTCTATGACCATGATAATTAGACTTCACTAAAGACTAAATTAAAATATATTTTCTCATGAAAACAACCTATGGGATTTCCTCTATCTTAAGTATACAAGCCAAATATTTTTAAGTGAAAAAAATTTAAAGAAAAAATTATATAGTATGTAACATTTTAGTAAATCTCACTTTAAAAAATGGCCTTTTTAAAAAACACAATATTGTGGTTAATACTTTGCTATACAAAATTTAGCTTAGTAATACTGTCCAATAAATTCATTTGTATATCAGATTATCAATTAGAAAACTGAAATTTTATTAGTTGAATAACACCTGAAATTTTCAAGTAAAACAGTAAAAAAACAAAACAAAACAAAAAAAACCAATGAAAATACGTATGCCAGAAAAGTGGTTGTGTGATAAAAGTATTTTGGAGGTTAAGACAATCAAAGTCACTGGAGGTTTAGGTATTTTACAATTTTATTTTTAAAGCGCTTACAAATTTTGATATGAACAAATTTAAGTATTTTACTCAGAGTACCTATGAGTAAGACACTAGTTTCTGCTTAAAAGAAAGTGGGTTTTTCAGTTTCAACCAAATTGCCATTGTTTTGGCTAGTACTTGAATACTTAAAATTCTCTTAAAATATTCTCATTAATCTTATCTAATTTTGCAGGCCCAACCTACCACGCTGCCAAATAGCCAAGCACCAAATTCCAATTGATTTAAATGCTCCATTTTTAGGCTGAAAAATGCAGTATTAATTATTTTACACAGAACTCAGTAAAAAAAGGAAAAAAGAAAAGTCACTCTATATACTTATTTTTGGAATATTCACTTGGATATGGACCTTATACCAGATGATAAGGACATCAACTGTATAAAAAAAAAAAAAAAGTGTGGAGGTTTAATAAGCAAGACTACTGACAACTCAGCTATTGCCCATTTAACAGGATGGTTTCTGTCTATTAATAAAACTTTACAAATTGATTTTTATGTCACTAAAAGTTTTAGCTTTATCAATAGTCTAGCCCAAATATATTGCAAAGACATAAAAGTATATGCTTTTAAAATTCATTAGTATACCTTAATCTCCTATCATGTTCCAGCGCATTGAGTATGTATTCAATCAAAGAAGTTAGGTTGTTTTCCAGAATTGGCTCTCTCCTAAAGGTCAAAACCTGCAATAAAAATGTCATGTATTATAGCATGAAGACACTCAACAGATTTCTGCCTCCTGCAGTTTCACAGTTGATCCCTGAACAGAGGTAAGGTCTTCAAAATGAACCCATTTTTGCCTAGTTCAAAGACGCCCTATCTTGAAAATGTTTTAAAATAGATATAACTTGATTAAAAACACCTGTGATATGTTGATTTATCATCAGAAGCTTCTTGAAACAAATCAGATTAATATGTTTCTGCTTTCACTTCTCTTTAGGGCATTCATTTTCAAAGTAGTGTGGATAAGAGAGAGTGTGTGTGTGTAGGTGCTAGAGGACTGGTAGAAGGGGACACCACAGGGAAAATATCAGAAACATATTTTGCATGTGTTTCTGAAACTAGTATCCACAGTTTAAAAGATTACTCAAGGGACAGGGATAAATTTTTAATAATCTTTCTCTCCAAGTTATCAAACATTTAATGGCGACAGAAATTACCATATTTTCAACTTTATTCTTTTGCCCTAAGTGAAAAATATTGCCATTTCCAAACATTTTAAAAGGTTACAACTTTAACACATCGAAATTTAGTATTTTTAAAAACAAGTTAAAAATATATTTACAAGTAGTAAATGGATGATCTGAGCCAAATGGCTTTTTAATGTTTCCAAGTATAGGTGATGTGACCAAAAGTATGTAAGTGGCTTTTACATGTGTTCATCTTTCTAAATCTTAGTAACTTAGTAGCCATCAACTATATAAAAATATTAAATCACCAAAAGCTTATAATATATTTCATGCAAACCATAATGTTCTGAATGAGTTTTCCACTTTTATTTAAGAATGGCTTAGAAAGAACAAAAACCTAAAAAACCTTTATTACTCTACCACCAAATATTTGATTGTTTAATGACAAAAACCAGACTCATACATAACACTCAAGCACCAATCCAAATGCCACAATATTTTTAAAAATTAAAACTATTTCTATATAGTGTTCCTCAAAAGACAAAGTTTTCTATATTTGAGCACTATAAAAATCAAGGTATCTGAAGTTTAAAAATCACAGATGGAAAACAGCATCAACTGAAAGATACTCCACACCAAATATTAAGTTTTTAAATAGTAGGGAAACAAAAAACTACTGGGTAATAAGGGACAAAAAGAGTTTGAATATAAGACAAATCTTAAAACAACCCTTGAAATATTACATCTCAACTCTATTACAAAATACAGCTTATTATTCATACCTAGAAACAAGTACAAAGTCTTTCCAGTGCAAACATTCTTTATTGAAATAAGACAAGGTTTAACGTCTCATATTTTGCTAAGGTAAATTAATAAAAATCAATTATATAAATACTCAGTATCAATTCCAATTATTTGAAGGTTGTCTTTCTAAAAGAAGATCCTTTGGGGCATTTCTAAGATAGGCAAGAAAAAAAAAAAAGGCAAAAAAAAAAAAATCACTTCCCTATCAGAAAGCAATACAGATATAAAGGATCTACAGTCATTTGTACATGTAATAATCAGCAAATATGCAAACATATATTAGTAATATAATCTAAAATTGATATGCTACTCTTATAATATTAAAAAGTTCTAATACTGTCACTTCTAAACTAAATGCAAATGTAGCTTAATCTCATTTTCAACATTTACTTGAAATAAAGTGGTAGTTTATTAGTGATTTCCTTTGGTCTGAAGACATTTGAGGCTACAAAATTTCAGCAAGTCAAAGTTTGAGTTCCAAAGTTTCGTGAGTTAAAAAAAAACAAACACAAACTATACATATGCTAATATGCTAAAATGACAATGCTTTCTAAGATACATTTTCTAGTTATAATCAGACCAATAAAATTTATTCTAAAAAAAAGGGTTAAAAAGAAATCAATGTGGGGATTTATTAAACTTTCTTAAATAAAAGAAAAAAGACAAGAGCTAATTTTAGGCCAGTATTCTTTAAAATAGGGGAGAAAAACTTTTATAGAATTTTAAGAAAATAGTGTATAAATTTATAATCTATTTGATTTTTTACTTGGAGAAAGTTTAGGCATCATGTAGAAGAAATATCGAATACATTCTCTGGGTATTTTCTCTTTTTTGTAAATCAAATTAACTGACCAACATTTCTGTATTAAAATTTCCTATGACATTCTAAAAAGTTATATTTTAAAAAATAATAAAAATTCATGTCTCCACAAAACAAAAAACAAAAATCAAACAAAAATGTAGTATACAAAGTATGATGAAACAAGGGATCCAGAATATGAAAGATATTTTGAAATTTTCATCCTTAAAACCCTAATTCTTGATAAATATTAAAATCAATATTAATCTGATCAGGAAAAAAAAATGCAGTGTTAAATACAAACACCTGAAGCTAAATTATGTAAATGTAAAACTAAAAGACCTTAAATAGCATTTTGAAAACCTAAAAAAAAACTGCATTTTTATTTGGATTTTCAAAAACAGTATGAAGGGCAAACAAACTAAGATCAATGCTATGAGAAGACTGATACCTAACCCCTTCTCATGCTCTCTATCCTGCAATATGTAAACATAGCTTCAAAAAGAGTTGAGCTACTGTGGCAACATCATCCTCACAACTGTTTCTCTGTGGTAACATGACTTTTTTTAATCCTTAAAATAGAATACAAAATAAATTAGAATTATCAATTTCTACAGAGAAATATGAATAAGAGATATAAACACTTATAAATAGACATCTGTTGGAACTCATACCAACAAGCCTACCAATCTAAAACCAAATCTTCCTCTTATCTAGCATCACATAAAAAAATTATTTTGAAAGCTCTGGATTTTATTTAGGCGCTAGTGTGTTCAAGCTTGAAGTGAACTATTTTAAATAAAGGAATCCTTCATTTCTTTTAAAGATGGTTTCTTAAAACAATCCTTCACTATCACCCCCAAAACAAATAAAAAAAAACCTATAAATCAAAGTGCTAAAAATCTATGGTTAAATTTAACCTGCATT
>JAQZBX010048878.1:0-20073 GCA_029593785.1 Cabassous unicinctus | reverse complement strand
TTCCCAACCCTATGGAGAGAGATGGACATATATGTCCAGGAAGAACAGTGAATCCCAAACACTATAAAACCTAACAGACCTACTCCAAGACATATACTTGTCAAAATGTCCAATGCTCAAGACAAAGAGAAAATACTCAAAGCAGCAAGAGAAAAGACAACCATCATATACAAGGGAAGTTCATTAAGATTAAGTGCTGATTTCTCATCTGTAACAATGGAGGCAAGAAAACAGTGGTATGACATTTTCAAGGTACTCAAAGAAAAAAAATTCCAGCCACGAATTCTCTACCCAGGGAAGCTGGCATTCAAAAATTAATGAAAGTTCAAAATATTCACAGACAAACAGAAATTAAGAGAGTATGCTGTTAAGAAACCTGCCCTTCAAGAAATACTAAAGGAAGTCCTACAGGTTGAAAGGAAAAGCAGGAGAGAGAGAGTTGAAAGAGAGTGTAAGAACAACTAAAAAGACAAAAAGAGAAAGAAAAACAATATATGATATACATAAACCCAAAGAAAATATGGCTGATGTAAGAAATTCCTTGAGAGTAATAACAATGAATGTTAATGTATTAAACTCACCAGTCAAGAGACACAGATTGGTAGAATGGTTAAGTAAATAAGACTCATCTATATGTTGTCTAAAAGAAACCCACCTTAGACCCAGGGATTCAATGAGGCTGAAGGTGAATGGCTGGAAATCAATTTTACAAGAAAACAACAACCAAAAAATGGTGGGAGTAGTCATACCAATATCAGAAAAAAATAGACTTTAAATGCAAAACTATTGTAAGAGACAAAGATGGACACTATATATTAGTAAAAGGGGTAATCTTTCAACAAGAACAATCATAAACATTTATGCACCTAATCAGGACACCTGATAATACATGAGGCAAACACTGGAAAGACTAACTGGAGACATAAATGCCTCTACAATTATAGTGGGGGACATTAATACTCCATAAGCACCATTAGACAGAATATGTCAACAGAGAATAAATAAACAAAGACTCTGAATAATACATTAGAGGATAATAGATACAAATGGCTAAAAAGCACATGAAAAGATGTTCAACATCACTAGCTATTAGGGAAATAAATATCAAAACTACAATGAGATACCATCTTACACCCATAAGATGGTGACTATTAAAAAAACAGCAGACTATAAGTGTTGAAGAGGATGTGGAGGAAAGGGAACCCTCATCCACTGCTGGTGGGATTGTAGAATGGTCCAGCCACTATGGAGGACAGTTTGGCAGTTCCTTAAAAAACTAAATGTAGAACCTCCATATGATCCAGGGATTCCACAGCCTGGTATATACCATAAGGAATTGAAAGCAAAGACATGAACAGATATATGCACACAAATGATCATAGTGGCATTGTTCACTATTGCCAAAAGTTGGAATCAACCCAAGTGCCCTTCAACAGATGAATGGAGAAACAAAATGTGGTACATTCATACAATGGAATATTATTCAGCTGTAAGAAGGAATAAAGTGTAACACAAGGGATAACATGGATGAATCTTGAAGACTTTAGGTTGAGTAAATCAAGCCAGGCATTGCCGAATGAACAGTACATGAATTCACTGATCTGAGTTAAGGAAATTGAGCAGTCTCAGAGAGCAATTGCCTGTAAGATAGGTTTACAAGAAAGAGAAAGAGAGGAGAAGTTTGTGAGCCATCATCCATATTGATGTAATCTATGGTAAAGTGATAGAGTGTAGTTATGTATTGAAGTGGTAGGACAGGAGGGTAGTGATATTATTGGGTTGGGTGGTGCAGGGTTGACAGGTGGGTAGATTGGGAAGAGTTTGTCAGAAGGCCCAGGATACTTGTGGGAGGGTTGGGAGAGGGGCCAGGTGAAAACTGGGGATTTGTGGGTATGAGGTTGAAAGTACAGAGGTGGGAATACTCTTATGGTAACATGACAAGGAAGAGTCACTGGTTTAGGGTGTTGATTGGGGGGTCATTTGGGACAGGGTGCACCTGGAGCAGGCTTCTAGGGAGTGTGTGAGAGTTCATTCTGTCATAATGTGTTGTATCAGTGGGTGGAGAACCACATAATGAGTGGGGAGTAGTTGGAATCCCATCATTGGGAGGACCTATTTGTTTGGGAATAGACATGTGGGAGTCTCTTAAGAGGAAGGGTGGTTCCTAATAGGGGAGGACAAACTAGTGTGTCAAGACCTCTTGTTGCATGTAACTATGCATCTTGTCATCCAATGAGTCAAGCCAGGGATTCATCATAGGCCCTGGGGAATAGGGTGGGAGGAATAGAATAGATCAAAGAGGGGGTATTTAGTGGTCAGTGGAAATGTTCTTCATTACAATACATTGATGGACACAGACATGGAGAATAGAAAAAAAAATTTAATAATAATTAAAAAAAATTTAAAACATACTTAGATTACATAAATGTGACACAAAAATTACAGGGATTCCCGTATGCCCCACCTCCAACACCTTCCACAACCTCCCACATAAACATCTTTCATTAGTGTGGCACATCAACTGCAATGAGTATACACATCCTGGGGCTTTGCCATTAAGCATGGACCATAGTTCACATTGTAGACCACACTCTCTCCAACACAGTTCTGCATGTTATATGATGATATAAAATGGCCTTTATCTGTCATTGCAATGTCACTCAGGATAATTCCCAAGTCTCGAGAAAACCCCTGAATTACAACTGTTTTTCCCCTTCCTGTCCACAAAGCATCCAGTGGCCAATGGCTCCAGATTAAGGTTGTAATTTATTTCATTGCTTGGATCATAATATGTCTATAACACAATACCAGTAAGTCCACATTAGTCCATCGCTCTCCCCCAATCCTGAGGAGTCTGGGTTTTTGATGTCCACTCCACCTCCAAGTGAGATGGGGCTTATATCCCATGGATAAGATGGATGGGATTATCCTGTTTGCAGCTGCAGACTCTCTCCACTCCCTGGGATGACCATTGTCCATCACCCTCTCCCTGTCAGTTGTCCTAGGTGAGTCCATTGAGCTGTAGAGTAGGAATTGCAGCCCCAGTGAGGTTCCAGGGCCAGCTAGCACATGGACAGCCTAAAAACCCCAGTCTCTGGAAGTATACTTACAAACTCTAGCACCACATATAAGTTTGAATAGAAGGGACAGATGGACCATGTGCAGGGAAGACATATTTGAGTCCAACTCTGTCACTTTCAGGAGCACAGATTCCAAAGTAGTGCCCACTGATAAGGCACAAAACTCTGGAGTTATTTACCCTGATATAGGACCTGGGTGACTCCATAGTCCTCAGGAGTCCCTCTATTTGGGGTGATATCCACATTGGAAGCCTATAAGGTCCTACTGAATTGTGAATAAACATAACCTCTGGGATGACCTCCTGACTCACTTTGAAGTCTCTTAGCCATATGAACTCATTTGTCTTTACCTTTCCCCCTTTAATTTGAGGTATTTTTCCAGTCATATTGCCATTTGTCACTTAGAAGTAATCCCTTGTTGCCAGAAAGGCTCATCCCTGGGAGTCATGTCCCACTCTGGGTGGAAAGTAATGCATTCATATGCTGAGTTTGGCTTAGAGTGAGGCCACGTTTGAGCAAAAAGGAGTCTCTCAGGAGGGAACCCTTAGGCACCCCATAACAATAAGCTAAGTTTCAATTTCAAGAGCAAAGACTTGTAAGGCTAGTCATCAATAACAAGAGCCCATCAATGGATCATCTTCCTTTGCCAGACACTGCCCCTGCAATTGGGAGACTGTTGCTTCTCTTTTAGAGAATGTGGTGGAGCTCTCCAGGATGGGAATTCAGTATTCTTTCATTTATTGACTGATTTTCCACCCACAGTGACCATGCCCCATGAGCATTTGAACAGTTTCATATACCTTTTATGTATGTTCAGGTGAACTTCTTCCCATGCACCCCTCATCCCTGACTACCCCACCACTGATCTTCTCCCATCCCAATTGTAATCCTTTTGTGATTCAAATCTTTTTTAAAGATGAAGCCAATACATAGCCAAATACAAAAGGAAAATGAAATAATAATGCTGTTTTATTATAAGAGTTAAAATACATGAAAACTTTTTTAAAAAACTAAATATAAATAAAATTATAGGATAGGGATATTCAAAAATTAGGAAAAAATAAATAAAATGTTTTTGACATTTTGACTTTTATCACTGCAACATCTGTTGTCCAGTCTGTACTGTGACACCTTGCCCCCCTCACTCCCCAGTGTCTCACTATTTTTCACTTACTTTTCAAAGAAGTTTTTGGTCACAGCAAAATCATAGACAGAATACCATAGAATCTCATATACCCAACCTCCTCCCCCTTTCCTTACACCATATTAAAACATTTTGTATGTGGATGGTAGCATTGTTATAGCTGTCATACAGATAGTGAAACATAACTACAAAACATTGTCAGTATTTTACAGTATGGTTTACATTTTAGACCATACATTTTTATAAATTTTGTTGATATTTACCATGTCCTGTGTCCATCATTGTAAGGTAATGAAAATCTTTTCCACTGGCCACTAAATACCCCCTGTTTGATCTATTATGTTCCTCCCACCCCATCCCCCTGGGGCCTATGATGACCCCATCGCTTGACTCATTGGATGACAAGATTTATATTTACATGTAAAAAGAGGTCTTGACACACTGGTTTGTCCTCCCCTTTTAGTAATCACCCTTGTTTATAAGAGATGTGGTACATACATACAATGGAATATTACTAAGCTGTAAGAAAGAATAAAGTGTTAACACATGGAATAACATGGATGAATCTTGATGACCTTATATTGAGTGAAGCAAGCCAGGCTTTGAAGGATGAAGAGTATCATCAAAATTTATAAAAGTGTACGGTCTGTAATGTAAACCATAGTGTAAACCATTGACAAAGTTTAGTAGCTATGTTTCACTATGTTTCACTATTTGTATAAGACT
The DNA here is from genome assembly GCA_029593785.1 of Cabassous unicinctus. NCBI lineage: Eukaryota > Metazoa > Chordata > Mammalia > Cingulata > Chlamyphoridae > Cabassous > Cabassous unicinctus. Next base: position 15,123 of record JAQZBX010048878.1, on the reverse strand, counting down.
TATAACAATGCTACCAGCCACATATAAAAAGGTTTTTATATGAGGGGAGGGAAGGGGGCAGATGTTGGGCATATGAGAGTCTCCTGTATTCTGTGTGTGACTTTACTGTAACCTAAAACTTCTTTGGAAAAAAAATGAAAAATAATGAGACACTGGGGAATGAGAGTGGGAAGGTGCCACAGTACAGACTGGACACCATATATTTCAGAGATGAAAGGCAAAAGGTGAAAAAAATTTTAATATACTTTTCATTTTTTAATATTCCAATCTTTTAATTTTATTTTATTTTTAGTTTTTTTAAAAATTTTATATATTTTATCTTTTACATTTAAATTTATTATTTCATTTTCCTTTTAAGTGTATTCAGCTATTGTAAGTGGCTTCATCTTTGAAAGAGCTTTGGATCACAGAAGGATTACAACTGGGGTGGGGGAGGATCATTGGTGTGGGGTGTCAGCGATGGGGGATGCATGGGAGGAAGTTCACTGAGCATAAATATAAGGTGTATAAAAATATTCAAATGTTCATGGGGCATTGTCTCAATGGGTGGAGAATAACTCAATAAATGAGAGAATACTGATTTCCCATCCTAGAGAACTCTGCCACATTCTCTAGGGGAGCAGCAATAGTCCCCCAAGTGCAGGAGCAGTGACTGGCAAAGGAGGATGTTCCACTGATGAGCCCTTGATATGGATAACTAGCCTCATAAGTCTTTGCTCTTGAAATTGAAACTTAGCTTATTGTTATGGGTTGCCTAAGGGTTGTCTCCTGAAAGCCTCCTTGTTGCTCAAATGTGGCATCTGTGTAAACCAAACTTTGCATATGAAAGTATTACATTCCTACCAGCATGGGACATGACTCCTGGGGATGAGCTTCCCTGGCATCAAGGGATTGCTACCAAGTGCCAGCTGGCAATGTGACTGGAAAAAGACCTCAAATAAAAGAGGGAAAAGGTAAAGTCAAATGAATTTATATGGCTAAGAGACTTCAAAATGAGTCAGGAAGTCATCCCAGAGTTAACACTTATGCACATCTCAGCAGAATCTCAGAATTCCAAAGTGGATATCACCCCCCAAATAGTGGGGCTTCTGAGAGCTGTGAATACACCCAGGTCCTATGTCAGGTTGGATATCTCCAGAGTTTGGTGCCTTGACCCATTGGGCCCTACTTTGGAGTTTGTTCTCACAGTGACAGAATTGGACTCAACTATGTCTTCCCTGCACATGGCTCATTTGTCCCTTCTATTCAAACCTATACTTGGTCCTGGAGTTTGTACATCCAGAAACTTGAGTCTTTGTGCTGTCCATGTGCCAGCTGGGCTCAGTACCTTGGTGGAGCAGGACCTCCTACTGTGCAGCTCATTGGACTCACCCAGGACAACTGGTGGGGAGGTGATGATGGGAAACAGCCATCCCAGGAAATGAAAAGAGTCTGTAGCTGCAGGCAGTATAATCCTGTCCATCTTCCCCATGGGATATAAGCCCCTTCTCAATTGGAGTTTGAGTGGACATCACCATCCCAGACTCCTCAGGATGGGGGGAAGAGCTATGGACCAGAGTGGACTTACTGGCATTCTACTATAGAGATAATGTGATTCAAGCAATGGAAGAAATTGCAACATTGATGTGGAGCCAGTGGTCACTGGGGATCTGGGGGCAGGGAGAAAGAAAAGCAGTTGAATTACAGGGTCTCACTTGGGACTTGGGAATTGTCCTGAGTGACATTACAATGACAATTATAGGCCATTTTATATCATCATATAACATGCAGAACTGTGTGGGAGAGAGTGTGGTTTACAATGTGAACTTTGGTCCATGCTTAATGGCAAAGTCCCAGGATGTGTTTTTAAATTGAAATTAATGGGCCACACTAATGAAGGATGTTTACGTTGAAGGTTGTGGGAGGTGTGGGAGGTGGGGCATGTGGGAATCCCTATATTTTTTGTGTAACATTTATGTGATCTAAGTATCTTTAAAAAAAAGTCTACTACCCAAACACATTTCATGACAATATACATCTCATTATTTTTTTCTGTCTTCTCAGTGCATTCTGACCTCTATAAGTTTCTGATGAACAATTGGCATTTAACCTTACTGAGGATCCATGTGCATGAGTCAATTCTCTGTTATTTTTAGGATTCTTTCTTCATATCTTGGTATTCAAAATTTTGATTGAGTAAAGGAACTCCAGAGAAAAAGAACTAGCATAAGATATATATACACACACAAACACACACACAAATAAATTTTTATGTGGAATTGGCTCATAGGACCATGAGTTGGCAAGTCTGAATTCTATAGGACAGGGCAAAACCTGGAAACTCTGCTAAATGTGATTCTAAAGTCTGACAATTCCATGTTCTCCAGGGGAATCTAGCTGGTTGAAGGTGTTACAGAAATTCTTCTTTATGACTACTGAAATCCTTAGTTTTGGCTCTGAAGATCTCCAAATGACTGGATGAGGAATTCCCATCATTACTGAGGGCAGCCCTCTTTTTGTTTGTAGATAAAATTAACCAATTATAGATTCAAATAAAGTCCACCTATGATTTAAGTTCCCTGTAAAAATAATGTCATTGCATACTTGACCAAAATACTGGACAACAAAATCTAGCTAAGTTGACACATGGAGTCAACTATCACAGAATAGATTGTGTCTCAGTGTGGGCCTCACTGGATTTATTCTTTCTGGCATTCTTTGAACATCTTAGATTTGTAGATACATGACTTGCATCAAATTTGGAAAATTTCAGCAATTTTTTCTTCAGATAGTCTTTCTGGAACTCTGTATTAGTCAGCCAAAAGTGTGCTGATGCAAAATACCAGAAATTGGTTGGTTTTTATAAAAGGCAGAAGATTGCATTTACCAGACCATTAAGCATAAGTTACCTCCCTCACCAAAGTCTATCACCACTTGTTGGAGCAAGATGGCTGCTGACATCTGCAAAGTTTCAGGCTTCCTGGTTTCCTCTTTACCTTGGGCTTGCCTCTCTCTGGGCTCAGCTCCTCTGATATCTCCACAAAGACAGCTGTAGACTATCATGTGAATGGCTGGTCTCTTTTCCCAGGGCTTCTGCCATGTCAAATCCAGCCTTCTTTCTGCTCCTCTGTTTCCTTACTCCCTGGGCTCCATCATTAAAACTCCAAACCTCCTTTCTCTTCAGTGTGGTTTCTCTGTGAGTTCCCACTCACCAAGTGTGTGGGGATAAAATGTCCTACTGAAGTGGCCCAATCAAAACCTTAATCATTATTTAATCAATTAAAAATGAAACCCCTGATTTTAATACAATCTAAGGGTATCACTAGCCCAGAGGAACAGATCCATTTACAAATATAATCAGTATTTCTTTTTGAAATTCATCAATAATATCAAACTGCCACACTCCACCCTCTGAATTCCAAAAAGACATTACAATATTCCAAAAATCTTATTTCAGTAACAATACTAAGTACAAAAGCATATCATCAATTTAAAGAAAATACAGTTTGTCTTGGGGCAAATTCCCATCTACTTTAGAGCTCTGAAACTTACCAAATGATTTATCTGCTTCCAATAAACAAATAGACAGAAAAAGGATAAACGTTTTCTTTACCATAAGGAGATATAGGGAGGGAAACATGAGTCATGGGTCCTCTAGAGTTCAGTAAATCTCATTTGATTGCAAAGCCTGAGAGTCATTCTTAAGATGATGGTTTCTTCTCCCTGGTGTCACATGGGGATCCACCCTCTCCACAGGCTTGCCCAACAGGCATTTTCTTGGTTCCATCCTCATCAAATATTTGGGTGATGACCAAGCTCCAGGCCTCACCCTCCAAGAGTGTTGCAGTGATTGCCAAACTTTACCCAATCTTTGGGTTAGAAACTTAATCTCCCTAGTAGAGCAAAGTGAAGAAAACATTCTCCCTAACTTTAGCATTTAGGCACAATGCTCTCACAGCAATGAGTTGATTACCTGGATTTTCTTAATCCATGGGGAACAGGTCCACCCCTCTCAGGCTTATGGGATGGTAACCTTAACTTTCCTAATCTTTAGGGAATGTGCTCTACCCTCTCTGAACTCTGGGTTGGCAAAACTCTCCCAGAACATTGAGTGGGAATATCCACCCTCTTCAACTGCTGGGGCAAACTCACCCTCTTTGTATGCATGGGTGGGGTTCCTCTTGGCCCAAGGCAATGTCTTAATTCCAGATCTCAGCTTCCATGGTTTTCCTCTTAAAGCTGTTTTCCCTTTCATCTCTCCTGTTAATGTCCTTTTTTGTCCAAGCTTACAGTGGTCTTGCTCATAGAGTTCTCTCAAAAAGTTTGTTGGCTTAGCATGTAGGAAGCAGAGGTCAAAGCCATCAGACAGAAAGATTTTCCACAAGCCTTTCCTAGATAACTGCACTTTCAATCCTGATTTATAAGTTCTAAGCTTAGATAAGACCTCAAATGGGGCACTATCATCTGGGGGCTTGATTTCCAGAGGCTTGGAATTTATGGGATCAGTTTCTGTTTTCTTCCTGCCCAGCAATTCAGCTCTCAGCTTATCTCACTTGTCTAGTATTTTCCTATAAGCTTCAAGGAGAACCCAAGTCACATTCTATGGGTTTACTTTGGAAAGTTTTTCAGCTAAATGCCCAGGCTTGCCATTTTCAAATTCTGCCTTCCATATAACATGAGGAGTCAATCTTGTTAAGTTCCCTGCAACTTAAAAAAAAGATTGTCTTTCCTCCATTTTCCAATTATAGTTTCATCAATTACTAAGGCATCATAAAAAGTCTCTTTAGAGTCAATTTTACTATCAACAGTCTCTTCAAAGCACTATAGGTCTTCTCTATAAAGCATCTCACAATTCCTCCAAAAAATACCCCTCACTCATTTATAAAACCACTTGGCATTTTGGTAATTGCAAAAGAACTTCCACACTCCTCAGCACCAAATTTTTATTAGCCAGCCAGAGGGGTGCTGATGCAAAATACCAGAAACCAGTTGGTTTTCATAAGGGTATTTATTTGGGATAGAATATTACAGTTACCAGGTCATAAAGTGTAATATACCTCCCACACCAAAGTCTATTGCCACATGTTGAGTCCAGATGGCTGCCAATATCTGCAAGGTTTCAGGCTTCCTGGGTTCCTCTCTTCCTGGGGCTTTGCTCTTTCTGGGCTCAGCTGCTCTGATAACTCCACAAAGCCAGCTGTAGACTATCAGTGAACAGTTGGTTTCTCTTCCTAGGGACTCTGCTGTGTCTAATCCAGGCTTCTCTCTGCTCCTCTGTGTGCTTCCTTCCTGGGCTCCAGGATTAAAACTCCAAACCTCCTTTCTCTTCAATCTGGTTTCTCTGTGAGTTCTCATCCTCTCCACCAAGAGGATGGGAACTCAATGTCCTACTGAAGTGACCCAATCAAAGCCTTAATCAATCAAAAGTGAAACCCCTGAATTAAATACAATGTAAAGGTGTCAATAGCTCAAAGGAACAAATCAATTTACAAAGAAAATCAGTATTTCTTTTTGGAATTTATCAATTATATCAAACTGCCACAGACTCTATAATGTGTATGTTGGTATGCTTGTGTCCCACAGGATGCTTAGACTCTTTAAAATTTCTTCATACCTTTTCTTTCTGTTCCCTGTGACTGGATAATTCCAATTATACTATCTTCAGGTTTGCTAATTCTTCTGCCCAAATCAGATGTTGAACCACCTTAGCAAATTTATTCAGTTATTTTAGTTTTCAGCTCCAGAATATCTTCATGGTTCATTATAAAAATGTCTCACTTTATTGAAAATTGCCTTTTGTTCAAGTATCATTTTCCTAATTTCTTTTAGTTCTTTCTCCATCTTTTCCTTTAGTTCATTGAGCATATTTACCACAATTGACATAAAGCCTTTGACTAGTAATTACATTGTCTAGGCTTCCTGCTATATTTTGTCCTTATGTATGAGCCATAATTTGCTGTTGAAAACTGCACATTTGAAAATTACAATGTGTTAATGCTAGTGACCAGATTCTGCTTGTCATTTGTGATTACTGAAGTCTCTTTTACTTTAGCTTGTATTCATCTAATGTGTTGAGAGATTTGCTTGAATGTCAGGAGCTCAATAAAATAAAAGCAAAATCATTTCCCAGTCTTTACAGATAAGCTCTGTGCTAGGGATTTCCTTCAAGCTTAGTTTAGTTTGCACTGAACCTATAGGTCAGCCCAAAGAGAATGATTAGGGTCTTCTCAAGATTTTCAGAGCATGCATCTTGACCTGGGAATGTGCATGGCTTTCCATCATACAAGAATGTTCCTGGAAGTTCTAATTTCTCAGGGAAACTCTACACAGCATTACCTTGCATGTCCCAGACACCCTTTGAATGTCTGAACTGTAATTTTTCACCCCAGTCAGCTGCTGTTTGATTGTTCTCTTAGAATTCCTACCAGCTCTCCATCTCAAATGAGTTCCAGTTCAAGATAAACAAAAGAATACCTTGCATCAGTTCTTAAATAGCCACTAGATGAGTTGCAACAGATGTACATACACATTAACTTTTTGCATAATATTTGCTCTTCTCCTTCTGTAGCCAGAGGTCAGGCTCCCAGAAATGTGGGTCAGTGTCTCAGAGACTACAGTCAATCTGGGGAGATTGTGGGATAGTGGCAAGTAAAAGCATCACATAGCTTTCCTTCCATTACTTAGGTTTTCTCATTCTTGATTTAACATTTGCTTGATTGCTGTAAACATTTTAACTGTTTCTAGAATTCAGAGAATGTTGATTCTGGCAGTTTCTGATTGCTTATCAAAGTTTCTTTTGGGGAGGAATGTAGGCATTTGGTGCTTCATATTCTGCAGTCTTGCTGAAGTCCTCTTATTACTTTTAAATTATTATGTAGAATAGGTGACACAGCTATCATGGTACTATCTGGTTTCCAATCAGCTTTTTTATTGCATCCAAACTCAGTAGATAATATTGTTGTTTCCTTGCAGGTTACAATGAACACAGTAGGTCAACTATACCAGATGCTGTGCATGCTGGTGTCAGCATGGCAAAGCCTTCTATGTGTAAATCTGAACCTGGAAAGGTGCCTGGGCCAGGCTCCCCAGAGGGAAAAACAGCTTCTTGGATAAGCTTTTAAGGAAATACCTTGTCTGAATGGAGCCACAGATGTCACTGTGCCAGGTGGTCTCAGGTCCAGTTCATCACACTCAGGAGCCCCAGGATGGATGCCCATGTGCCACACCACCACCAGCCAAGCCACCAGCCATGTTGCCACTGGCCAAGTCACCTTGTGACACCTGCCCACTGGCTGAGCCATGCAGGTCCAATGCAACATTATGAGATGAAAGCACCCTGCACTGATGGGGGGACTGCACCAGACTCAATTTTAATGTGTTATAAAATTAAGGAGAGTAAAGTGATATTTTATTTTTGAAAGGTAATTTTAAATATTTTTATTCATTCAATAAATACTTTTGCATGATTTCTTTGAACCAAGATATTTGTAGCCCCTGAAGATACTGTAGGGAACTATGCAAGCTGTCTATGGGCAAACAGCTAAAAATCCATGGAAAAAATATAAAATTAAAAATAAAGGGAAATAACCAAATATGAAATTGAGATATGGCTATTAAAAATGTGACAAATTAGAACATGCTAATAAGAATGAGAATTGAAGAGGGGAGTAGTAGTTCAGAGGCCGCATAGTACTCTCCAGGGCAGGTTAATGCTCAGAACATCCTAAGTCTTAGAAAGAAAAAATGGGAAAACAGTCTGTTTAACCTAAATTTTGTTTTTTGTAGGTGGAAGATACAACTGAAAGGCCTACTAAATGTACTTCATAATTTTGGTTCCTTCTCACTCAGAATTAAAAGTTACAATTGAGTGGAATTCAAATTTTCCTTTTCATAATTCCCTAATTTTAATTTTACTTTGTGTGAATACTGTTGGACATATTTACCAGAAAAAAGGTGTGAAAAATTAAGAAGTTGGGGGAAAAGGCAATTGTTTATGGCTTTATTATAATTTTATTTCCAGCCCCAGAAAAACACATGGTATCTATTGTCTTCCTTCAGAATTTAAACATATGAAAACAAACAAAAAGTATAAAACATATGAAAAAAAGAGCTTTATTTTATTAAATTATATGGAAATTTTGTGTTAGTAACTATATACACATTTTTAAAGGTAGGTGTTTCCCATGTTTCCTCACACATGAATATTAATCCCTTCTGTACTTTGAAATGATCTGAGGAGTGTAAAATTTTCTGATGCCTGTGTCCCATCCCCAGACTTTCTGATCTAACAGTTCCTAGTTTTACCCTGGACATTCATGGTTTTAAAATGCAATACAAATAGGCATCAACGTTTGAGAACCCATTCTTTAATGAACTGAGAATCAATACAATACATTGCTATTTACAGTGCAGTGTCAAGGGACAGGGCATCAGTAAATACTGGGAGCTTGTTAGCAATGAGAGAGTTTTTATGGACAATAAATTTAATATTCTTAACTAATTACAATCTAGTTTGAATTTATACCAAATTAACTTCAATAACCTATGAAAACTCTTATCCCTTATTACACATCTTCCCCTTTTTTGCAGATTGACTCACAGATTTCATCTTTCTTCATTGTGTGCCCAATGCAAATTTTTAAAATTATATTTATCCACTTGTATTTTGCACTCATGGAAAATATAACGTAGAGTTTTGATGCAAAACAATTATAATATTGATATTTACTAATATTGCTAGTTTTTTGAGAGTTGTTTATTCATAGTTGTGAGTTATTGCTTAATGTACTTCCATTTCCAAATGAAAGGCTCACTTCAGTATTTCTTTTAGGGCAGCTTTAGTCATAATAAACTGCTTCAATTTTGTTCATTTTAGAATGTCATAAATTTTCCCCTCATTTATACAAGCCATTTTTACAAAATGCAGAATTCTTGCTTGATTTTTTTCTTTCATAACTTTAAATATGTGTCCCACTTGCTTTTGCCTTTTATTTTGTCTAATGAGAAATCTGTGCTTAATCTTAGTGAACAGTTCTTGTACATGATGAGACACTTCTCACACTGCTTTGAAGATTCTGTTTGCATTTTTATTTTGATACTTTTAATTTAATGAATCTCTCTATGGATATCTTGAGTATGTTCTATTATGAGTGTGTTCAGTTTTTTATGTGTATATATGTATCCTTCTTAGAATTTAGGAAGTTTTTGGTGATTATATCTTCAAATATACTTTCTGCCCTATTTTCTCTCTTCTTCTGAACTAGTTTTGTTTAATGACATTTTCACAACTAATTTTTTGAAAATTGTATTCCAGGTAGTGTATGATTGCAATGTCTTTGTTCCATTAGCTTGTATTCAACTAATGTTTTCATAGAAACTTTCTTGAACCCCTGTAGGGAGCAAAACATACATAAACAAAAACAGCAATGCAATACAAAACAAAATTAAATTTTAAAAAATCCTTTCTCCAGTCTTGCAGAATAGCTCTTTGTTGGGGCTCTACCCTTCAACTCTTAGTCAGGCTTGGGTTGAATCTAAAGGTCATCTCCAAGTAAAAGCTAAGAGACTTCCCAGGTATTTTCAGAGCTTACACCTTGTCTGTGTTTGCTTCCTGGCTTCCTATATACTCTAATATATTTGGGTATTCCAGAATGTTGTAAGTTTCCAAAGTTACTCTCCCTAAATTTTCATCCAAGGAACCCAATCTTTTATTATGCCTCAATCATTTTCACCAGATAGCAGAAGTTTGGTCATTTCTTTATAGCAATTTTAAGCAGTGACTGCCAATTTTCAACCTGGGTGATTTCTGTGATAGGTGAAACAGAGATAATGAGAACCTGAATATAGGTGCATGGTATTTTGTAAATAAGTTATTCTCTACTACATCCATTCCCAGGATCTAGGGTCCCATACTGAAAATGTGGGCCATTTATTTTTCAAATCTGCCACAGAGCATAGAGGGGATGGGCAAGATTTAGCAAAAGAGCTAAGTAGTTTCATACATTTCTATCTTGTCTTTTTCTTGAGTCAATAAATCGTGGTTTCTGTAAACTTATTTTTACTGGAGAAGTCATAGGTTTGCAAACAAATCATGCATAACATACATGATTCCCATTCATCACCCCACCACCAAGTCCTTGCATTGTTGTGACATATGTTTTACACGTGGTGGATGAACATCATCAAAATATTACTACTAATTATAGTCCATAGCTTATATTTGATGAATTTTCCCTTAAACAACCCTATTATTAACACCATATATTAGTATTGAATATTTTTATAGTTCTTGGGAAAACATTCTCATATTTGTACTGTTAACCATAATCCATAATCCACAAAGGGTTCACCGTGCTATACCATCTAATGCCCTCTACAATCCATCCAAAGTGTACACTCCGTGGTTCTCAGTTTCATCACAGAGTTGTGCTCTCTTCACCTCAATCAATTTTCGAGCTTTTTCATTACTCCAAAAGCAAAAGTCCAAAAGCAACTTATAACCCCCATTTAGTGGTCCTTAGAATTGATATTGTAACTTCTTTATCAGTGCTAAAAAAAATATTACAATATTCCTACTGTCCATAAGTTACATAACATTTGGGTTTCCCATACATTGCCATATTCTTTACACCTTATAATAGAGTAATATTCTTGTATTTGTGCTATAAACCACAATCCTCATCTACCACCAAAATCACCATGCTATATACTCTGTGGATTATCCTCTAGTTTCTTTTAAATTGACATTTATGTCTCTAGAGTACCTCTTTCCTCCACAATCACATTCATAAATCAGTAGTTTCAGGTATACTCACTATAATGTGTTTCAATCAACTCTATCCATTTCCATTCATCATCAACCATATCAAATATTCTACATACATTCAACATGAGCTTTCCCTTCTCAACCCACATTCAGTCTCCTACTAATCTATACTCTATAGTTTAATGCTGTGAATTTATTCATAGTGTTTAATTCATATAACTGAGGTCATAAAATATTTGTCCTTTTGTGTCTGGCTCATTTCAATCAATATAATTTCCTCCTGGTTCATCTATGTTGTCTTATGCACCCCAACTACGTTTCTTCTTAAAGCTGAATAGCATTATATCAAATGCATATAACACATTTGGTTTATCCATTCAATAGTGGAAGGACACTTGGGACATTTCCATCTTTTAGCAATGGTGAATAATGTCTCAGTTAACATTAGTTTGTAAATGTCTGTTCATGTTGTTGTTGTCAGTTTTCTGAATATATTCCAAGGAGTACGGATGCCTGATCATATGGCAATTCTATATTTAGCTTCCTGAGATATCCACCAAATGGTCTTCCACAGAGGTGGTACCATTTTATATTCCCACCAACAGTGAAGGACTGTTCCTATTTCTCCACATCCTTTGCAGCTCTTGCAGTTTACTGTTTATTTAAATTATGGCCATTCTATATTGCATGAACTATCTCAATGCAGTTTTGATCTGAATTTCCCTGATAGCTAGTGATGTTAAGCAAATATTCATGTGCTTTTTGTTCATTTCATTTCCTTCTTAGGAAAAATGTCTATAGAAATCAAACCCTAATCACATATGGTTTTCAAACAGTTTCTTCCTTTGAGTAGGTTGCATTTTCACCTTCTTGGCAAAGTCTTTCACGGCACAAAATTTTTAATTTTGAGGAAGTCCCATTTATCTATTTTTTTCTTTCATTACTCATGTTTTGGGTGAAATGTTTACTAAACTGTCACCTAGGACAGACCTTGAAGATGTTCAATTACATTGTATTCAAGGATATTTATGGTTCCAGGCTTTATATTTAGGAACTTTATGCATTTTGAATTAATTTTTGTATTAGGTGTGGGAAATCAGTTATTCTTTCTTTTAGGTATGAATATACAGTTCTCCCAGGACCATTTGTTAAAAAAATAACTATTCTGACCCAGCTGGCTAGGTTTGTCAGCCTTGTCTAATATCATTTGACCATAGATATGAGAGCATATTTCTGAACAGTCCATTCAACTCCATTTGTCAATAAGTCTATTTTTATGCCAGTGCCATTGTGTTTTTATCATTGTAGCTAGGTAATAAGCTTTAGAGTCAGGATGTGAGAGTCTGCCAACATCATTCACTTTTTAAAAATATATTTTAACTATTCTAGACCCTTAAACAACCAAATAAATTTGATAATTGGCCTTTCTATTTCTGAAAACATACTGCTGTAATTTTTATTGGGAATGCACTGAATCTGTAAATCAGTTTGGGTAGATATTGTCTTACACCTATTAGACTGGCAGTTATTAAAAAACAGAAGTCTACAAGTATTGGAGAGGATGTGGAAGAAAAGGACCTCTCATCCATGGTTGGTGGGAATGTAGAATAGTGCAGTCTTTGCAGTGGACAGTTTGGAGGTTCCTCAGAAAACTATAGAACTGCCATATGATCCAGCAATTCCATTGCTGGATATATAGTCAGAATAACTGAAAGCAAGGACATGAACAGATATATGCACAGCAATATTCATAATGACATTATTCCCTGCTGCCAAATTTTGGAATCAACCCAAATGCCTTTCAAGAGATGAATGGATAAACAAATTGTGGTATAAAATATAATGGAATATTACTCAGCTGTAAGAAGGAATACAGTATCAACACACAGGATAACATGGATGAATCTTGAGGATGTTATGTTGAGTGAAGCCAGCTAGACTCTGAAGGACAAATATTACAGGACCTCACTTATATGAATTAAGCAAATTGGACAGGCTTACAGAGTCTGGAAGATAGGTTTACAGGAAATAGAAAAGAAAAAGATTTTGAGCCAATGCCCATATTGGTAAAATCTATGATAAGGTGTAAGTGCTTTGCTGTGCATTGGAAGGGCATGACCGTGGTGCAAAGATACTACTGGGGGGAGAGAGTGTGGCCTGTGATGTGAACTGTGGTCTATGCTCGGTGGCAAGGCCCCAGGATGTGTATATCCATTGCGGGTGTAGTACCACGTGGATGGGGAATGGTTGTGTGGGGGGTTGTTGGAGGTGTGGGCGGTGGGGAACATGGGAATCCCTGTAGTTTCTGAGTAATATTTGGGTAATCTAGGCACCTTTATAAAATGTATACATATATATATAACAAATAACATTTATGTAAACAAATGCACATATATGCATGTGTATTATATATCATTTTACAAATAAAAAAAATTTTAAAAAAAAGATACTACTGGGTTTGGCAGCACAAGTTTGACAGGGGTAGAGGTGGGAGGTTGGGTTGGGCTGTCCTTTTAACTGTGGGGAGGATTGGGGAGGGAGCAGGTGAACACTGGGAATTGGTGGGTATGTGGTTGAAACTACAATGTTGGGAATGCTCTTTTGGCAATATGTCAAGTGATGGTTGTTGGCCTAGGGTGTTGATATGGGGGCATTCAGGACAGGACACACCTGGGCCAGACTTCTAGGGAGTGTGTGAATGTTCATCAGTGAGTGGAGACTCACATCATGAGCAGCAAGCTGGTGGACTCCCATCTTGGTGAGGCCTGCTGTGTTCTCAAATGGAGGGGTAGAATTATCTGGATATAATGGGTGATGCATAGTGGGGGAGGACAGAACACTGTGAATACTTGTCAAAACTGTGTCAAGCCCTCAGTTTTGTTACAAGTAACTGTGGGTCGTGTCCTTCAAGGAATGAAGCCTGGTGGGTGTCATGGGTCCTGAGGGGAAGTGGAGAGAGGACTGGAATAGATGGAAGAGGGGGCATTTTGGGGTGATGGAATTGTTCTACATGATCTTGCTCTGATGGATACAGGCCATGTTAAATTACATCAAAATTTATAAAAGTGTATGGTCCAAAATGTAAACCATAATATAAACCATTGACCATGGTTAGTAGCTATGTTTCAATATTTGTACATCAGTTATTAATTGTATTTGTCTGTTTTGTTGGCTTCATTTTTGAAGAAGTTTTGGATCACAGAAGAGTTACAACTGTGGTGGGGAGATCATTGTTCCAGAGTGCCATTGATGGCGGATATTTGGGAGGAAGCCCTGGGCATGCATATAAGACATATAAATATGTTCAAATTTTCATGGGGCATTCTCACAATGGGTGGAGATTCACACAATAACCAAAGGAATATTGAATTAACACCTTAAGGATATGTTGTCTTTCAATCTGTGATCATAGAATGCTTTCCATTTAGTTAGGTCTTCTTCAGGTTCTTTTAGCAATGGTTTGTATTTCTCTGAATACAAGCCCTTTATGTCCTTGGTTAAGTTTCTTCCTAAATATTAGATTCTTTTAATCGCTGATGTAAATGGAATTTTTCATTGACTTCCTTCTCTGTTTGCTCATTAGTAGTGTATATAAATGCCACTAATTTTTGCATATTAATCTAGTATCTTGGCACTTTTTTGAACTTATCTATCATTTCTACTAGCTTTATGTGGATTTCTTAGGTATGGGGTCATGTCATCAGCAAATAGCAAAAGTTTTGCTTCTTCTTTTCTTTTTGGATGACTTTCATTTATTTTTTTACTTCATTGTTCTATCTAGAATTTCTAGCACAATATGGAATAACAGTGGTGATATGGGGCATGCTTGTCTTGTCACAATCTCATTGGGAAATCTATCAATCTTTCACTGTTGAGTACAATGTTAGCTCTGGGTTTTTCATGTATTCACTTTATCATGTTGAGAAATTTTCCTTTGAGTCCTATATTTCAAAGGGCTTTTATCAAGAAAGACTGCTGTATTTTGTTGAATGCCATTTCTGCCTTAATTAACATGATCATGTGATTTTTCTTCTTCATTTTGTTGATGTGCTGTATTACACTGATTGATTTTCTTTTGTTGAAACACCCTTGTATATCTGTGATAAACCCCATTCATATTTTTTAATGGCCTTTGGGTTCAGTTAACAATTATTTTGTTAAGGAATTTTGCATTAATGTTCATTAGAAAAATTGGTTTGTTATTTTCTCTTTTTGTAGTACCTATTTCTGGCTTTGAGATTAGGGTGATTTTAAGGTTTAGTGAATGAGTTTCTTAGCACTCTTCCCAAATATATTTTTGGAAAAGTTTGAGCAAGGTTTGTATGGCATCTTCTTTGAATGATTGGTAGATTTCACCTAAGAAGGCATCTCATCCTAGG
>JAQZBX010048877.1:0-20075 GCA_029593785.1 Cabassous unicinctus | reverse complement strand
GAATCTGCTATTTTGTATCTTTAATGTATTTTTAATCTCATTTGTCATGTCTTTCACTCCCATAATTCTATTACATTCCTTTGCAGTCTGTCAAATTTTTCTTTATGCCCACCCAGTGTTTTCTTAATATCCTTTATCTCTTTGGTTATATTTTCCTACAATTCAAATAATTGATTTAGGAGACTTTTTTGATTATTTTTGATTAGTTGCTTTTTTTTAACTTGTATCTCATCAGGGTATTTGTTTTGTTTCTTTGTCTGGGCTATCTTTTCCTTTTCCTAGTATGGCTTGTAATTTTTTGCTGATGTATAAGCATCTAAATATGTTAGTGAATTTACTCTGATGGTCAATCTCTCTCTCTTTCTTAGTGTTTTTTTAAAATAGTTCTTTGATTTTTAGTTCAACTTATTCTAAGTCTTTAAAATTGTCCAGCTTATGTTATCAAAATTACATCAGGGTGTCATTTACTGAGTACAGGTTTTCTCCCAGAGTTAGATCTAAAGAGAGACCTAAAATTTTTTCTTCTTGCTATTTCCAGGATGACCAGAAGATGGCACTTGTCAATGTATCTTTCTATGGAGGTGTTTCTTTCAAACTCTGCTTTCCAGTGTTTCTGGTCTGGACAGAGCTGAGTTTCAAAAATGGGCTCTGTTGGCTGAATTGACTGGATAGAAACCCTCCAAATTACCCTCCCTTTTCCCTCATAACAGCTGACTGGGAGGAAGACATCTGTTCCCCTCTCTGTAGGCTGCAGTGAGCTAGGGGATTTACCAGACTTAATATCTTGAGAAAGGGGCCTGCGAGCACTTCCCAGCTCTCATGGGGATTTGATAAATCAGGTTTTTTGTTTTGGGTTCTTTGTCTCTCTTTCTCGCCCTCCTGGGAGTTGAGCAGCAATATCCTGGGCTTCTGACACCCAAAGCAGTACTCTCTGGTAGCTTTTGGACCTTTCTTTGTTGTTTTTATGAGAAATGAGCCCTGCCTGCCTATTCCCACACCATCTTCCTGCAACTAAAAACAAACATTTGTATCCATGCAGTTTAAATTATTCAACTGAGAGTAAGACTCTTCAGAATCTAGTACCCTACATTTTCACAGTCAAACATTAATTAAAAGGTCACAGACATCAATCTATTTAGGAGGTATTTATTTTGTTTTAATAATGGATAATATATTAAATAGATCTAAGTATTATGTTAAAATCATATATTTACTCATGTAGCTACCTTTTTGGTGATCTTTGTTTCTTGTATAGATCCATATTTCAATATAGAATGAAGTTCCCTCTGCATGTAAACTTTTCATATATTGTACTGTGAGTGTGCTGACAATGATTTCTCTTAGTTTTGTGTTAATGCAAGCATCTTTATTTTCTGTTTTTAAAGACATTATTCTATGTATATTATAGCTGATAATTGTTTTTCTTTCACAAGTTTTTCTTTCATATGGGGCACCACTGTCTCCCTCCTTGAATTTGTTCTAACAAAAGAATGATGTCACTTTTACTTTCTTTTCTGTACAGTTATTGATTTTGAAAACGTATTCTCTTCAGATGAGGAAACTGAGACACTGAGAAGTTGAGACACTTGCTGAAGTTGACACAGATCAGACAGAAGTCAATAAATTATAACTGGCAGTGTCATAGCAATAGGTATGGCAGTCAGGAAAACATTTCCTTCAATTCAATTCAGAAAATACATTCTAAGCATTTTCAATGCAAAATGCACTAGCTTGATGTTTTCTTATGCTATGTTTTGTATCTCTCATAATAATAATATTTTATTTAAGTTTCTTTAACAGGCCCTGGTAAATTAATTGCCATTCATAAAGTCATATGATTAGAAAGTTGAAGAATTGGGAATCATATCCGATTTCATTCCTTTCAGATATAATTCAACTAGAATTCTAGTATGGCCCATTTATGCAGAGGATGTCCCTGATCAGAAGTCAAATCTTCTGCTTAGACTTTCATTCCACCCTGCAGTCAAAAAGAAGTTGTAAAATCAAAGATGTCTGGTTCATGCTTAGGCAGGTTTACAGCAGGAGTATCGAAGATAAGAGGAAATAAGGAGATGTTCTCTTCTCTCCACCTTCTTTTCTCTTCAGCTATTTAACAATAGATCTGTCTGTGGAGTAAAACTTGCATTCTCCTGGTGATAAAAAGTTCCTAAAAAACCCAATCTGGTCTGAGTCAGCACTTCCTCTCCCAACAGTGTGGACACATAATAGCACCAGTTTCTGATCAACTACAATAACATTATGAATAAAGCTCAGGATTAGAAATCAGGTCACAACTGGACTTAAATCTGAACGCTACTAATTATTAGTTTTTGAACATGGTCAAGTTTGCTTTTATATAAAGTGAAAATTACAAGAATTTCTTCATGGGGATTATATTAGTATTAGACCAGATACCACACTTAGAAAACTGACTGATATATAAAAGTGCTCATTACATATTAGTTCTAATGATATTTACATTTCTGTTAACCCCTACAAATATTTCTGGGAATTTCAAACCCGCTGTTAGATATGTTAGAGGGAAGATCAAAGACTCCTAGGAAGATTTCATAATTATAAATTCTTGTGAATAATTACTTAGTTCTTCTAAACTTGGCTTTTCTTTTCTCTTAAATTCAGCATCTGCTCAAAACCCTACCATCCAATGAGAAATAGAGACAAGCTACACAAATGAGGTGAGGTCATTTTTTGCCCAGACCAAGATACTGTTACACAATGAGCTCTCTGTTTCAACTCAGAAGATGACAACAGACAACAAAGGGTTGACTCTTTACCAGACACCATTCTAAGTATTGTACGTATAATCAACTATAAGCCCCCAACAGTCATATGAGATATATTCTTTCTCATACCCCTTGTGCAGTGGTAGAAAATGAGGCAAAAAAAAGCTGAGAACCTTGCCCAAGGTCACATAGTAATAAGTAGAAGAGCCAGTCCTGGAGGTGCAGTTTATTGAACTCCAAAGCATTTCCTCTTAAGCATGTCAGAATTTTAATATTAGAGAGCTAGTTCTCTAGCTTGCATGTGTCTATCACCAGGGCATCAACAGTGGAATAGCAGATCTTAGAGGACTCAGTGTTTTCATATTTTATTTTGTTTAATCCTCTCTATGACTCTGTGAGACAGGTAATAGTATTGTTTTATATACTCTGATAAACTCTTGCACCCATTCTTGTAAGACTAAATTAACTTATGCCCTACTTCCCAGACTCTAGGTTGAGTTCCAAATAACAGGCATGAGATGCTGCTATCCTAACTCTGCTGGCTTTCTGTCGACACCTTTGGTAACAGATACCACAACCACAAAAGAGAACATGATAAACTTGTTTGACTGCCAACTTGGATGAAGCTCTTAATTCTAACCCTCTGGGAACAAAAGGTTCAGATCATCCCTATCTCCTTCTTGTGCTTGAGCAATATTCTGTAAATATTTACCTTTAATCACACATGGAAATGTTAATGAGGACAGACTCTAAGGATTCTTGAGCCTGTAATATCATCTAAACATAAAAAGCCAAAGATTATAGATGCTACTTATTTGTAAATTGCCAACCCATTTATATCCAGACTCTGAAGGATGAAAGGAGCTACCTCCAGTCTTAACACAGGCTTTATATGAAGTAAAGACTAAAAAGGGCTGAATTCAGGCATCTGCTACTTCAGGACAACTTTTATTTGTTGCTGAGTTCATTGTACTTGTAATCCCCAATTATTCTGAATTAATTTAACTTGCTATTTTTAGGTCTTTAAATCAAGTTACACCAAAGATCAAGAGACTTCCATATTCTACTTTGGCCACCAAGAAAACAAAATTAGCAAATGTGCAGTAGGAAGGCTTGGGAAGAGATGTCCTTCAATGTTTAGGTGTCTTCCCATTAAGTTTTTTTGAAACCTAAAGTTTCGGAAATTCTGGATCAAAGACTTCTTATCTGAGCTGGAATGCTTTTGGTTCTCATTCAAGAGTTGGTGGGAGCTTATAGTACAAAGATAAACATATCCTATAAACTAAGATTTACTTAAGAAGCCTCCTTAGGATTCATTTGCAAGTCAGATATTGAGGAAAGAAACACTACACCTAAGGTAAAAGTGGCTGAACTTGGAAAGCAGTAGTTAATGATGGGCCAGTGTTGCTAATTTCACAGAAAGTATTTTCAACAAGTATGGAATGAATTTACTACTTCTTCCCCAAATACATTTAAAAAGATAGGTATAATCAGCAAATTCTTAGTAATTTTCTCTCCAGGTGATTCTATGTTTCAATTTAGAGGAAACATATTAATATTTCAACATGAATTTCTATTGTCACAGTTTTATTTTCAATAATGACAAGCATACCATTTTATTCAGAATAGCATACACTTGATATATTACAGAAGCAGACATAAGATAAGCAAATAAAACTTTCTTTTATTAAATTATCTTGCCCAATATAAGGGATTTGTATTCTCTTTACAGAAAAATCAGATCACAAAATTCATAAAAATTAAAACACCAATCTTCCTTAGTCTTATAATTCAGATAATCACTCATGGTCTTTAGTGTATGTTCTTTGATCTGTTTCATATATATATATATATATATATATATATGTCTTTTTAGACTTAAGATCATTATATATATATAGTGCCTCTTCCACTCAGTATTATAACAAAAGCTCTTTCCATGTCATTAATCTTACAAATCACTTTTATGTCCACCTGATACCTCATAAACATACATCACAATAAATTTAACTCTACCCCCCTATGTCAAACTTTGGGTTGTCTTCACTATTTTGATGTTATTTTAAAAAAATGTGAACTACAACTTGAATGTATAGTTTTAGCCATAATTCCTTGTCTAGTGTAGATTTTAAGAATACAGAATACTCAAAATGGTATATCAATAACACTCATCATAACTGGATAATATAGCTCTCATCAATATTTGCTAATTTGCCTATTAAAAAAGTCACTATTTTTAATTGCATGTATTGGTCACATATGAGATGCAGGATTTTTAAGACATCTATTTTTTTCTGAGAATTGCCTTCTCATTACTTTCACCCTGTCTTTATAAAGTCCATTCATTATTTTTCAGATCAATTTCTATTATGAAAACGATTGTCTGCGACACTTGTTGCAACTATTTTTCCGATGTGTTACATTAATTCATGTAGTTAAATCTAACATTTCTGTCCTTTTATACCGCTTTCTTTTGCTTAACTCCAGTGGTCTTCTACTCCATTGAGGAAATAAATTCATATTTTTTTCTAGGTATTTTGTAATAATTTATGGCTTATTTCAATATTTTAAAGCACATGGTTCCCCTTTTTATTTTATTTAAATTGAGGGGCTGACATGAGTAGAAGACTTACTTTGTTTTGAAAAATACTTATCAGTTATTAAAAATAAAACTTTCATTGCTTCCACTAAAATATACCAAATATTCTTTAAAATACTTTTTTTCTCCTTTTCAAATATTTATTTATTTGTTTGTTTATATATTTTATTTTTAAGTCACTTTATTTTCTAAAACTTCATCTTACAAATATAGTTTTCTTCCACATCTCCACATCGTTTTTTATAATTTTTTAAAAGATACATATATTACATAAATGTTACATAAAAAAATAAGAGATTTCCATATACCCTCCCCTCCTACACTTTCCCACATTAACAACAGCCTTCATTAGTGTGGTATATTTGTTAAAATTGATGAACACATATTGGAGCATTGCCACTAAGTGTGGATTATAGTTTACATTATAGTTTAAACTCTCTTCCATACAATTTTGTAAGTTATGACAAGATATGCAATGGCCTGTATCTGTCATTGCAACAATGTTTAGGAAAATACCAATGTCCCCAACATGACTGCATATTACATCCATTTTTTCCTCTCCTTCCCCTCAGAACTCCTGGTGGCCACTGCCTCCACATCAATAATGAAAGTTCTTCCATTGCTAGGATAAAAATAATTCTATAGTAGAATATCAGTAAGTCAAATTTAGTCCTTCATTCATTCCCCAATCCTGAGGATCTTGCAATGGTGATGCCCACTCTAACTCTAATTGAGAGGGGGCTTAGATCCCATGGGATAGATGGATGGGATGATCTTGCTTTCAGTTGTATACTCTCATTGTTCATTGAGATAGTTGTTGTCCATCATCTTGTTTGTTGTCCTGGGTGAGTCCAATGAACTGGAGAGTAGGTATTGTAATTCTGTTGAGATTCAGGGACCAGCTGGAACATGGAAATGTTCTGACATTTAAATATCTTGGACATACACCTAAAAACTCGGGTACTAACTATAGGATCAAATAGAAGGGGCAGAAGAGCTATGTGTAGGAAATCATGACTGAGTCCAACTCTGTCACACTGGGGAGCATAAATTCCAAAGTAGGCCTCACTGGCAGGGCACAAACTCTTCAGCTATCAGCCTTACCTATAGTGTCTGGATGTCTCCAGAGTCCTCTGTAGCCCCACCATTTAAGGCAAACAATATGTTCCTGCTGAGACATGAACAAGCATATCCTCAGGGGTGACCTCCCAACTCACTTTGAATATCTTATCCATATAAATTTATTTGTCTTTACCCTTTCCCCCTTTTGGTCAAGGTCTTTTCACAGTTGCATTGGTAGATGGTGTTTAGTAATAATCCCTCAGTGCCAGGAAGGCTCATTTCTGGGAGTAATGTCCCACACTGGGGAGAAGGTAATGCATTTATGTGCTGAGTTTGGCTTAAAGAGAGGCCGTATTTGAGCAACAAAGAGGCTCTAGGGAGTAACTATCAAACAAACTATAATAAAGGCTATACTTCAATTTCCAAATAAAAGGTTCATAAGTACAGTCATCAATATCAAGGGCCCATTAATGGTTCATCCTCCTTTACAAGTCACTGCCCCTGTACTCAAGGGATTCTTGCTGTCCCATTAGAGAATATGGCAGAACTCTCCAGGATGGGACTGGATATTCGTTCTGTTATTGTGTGGGTCTCCACCCACTGTGACAATGCCCCATGAAAACTTGAACACATTCATATGCCTTATAGGTGTGCCCCAGGTGACCTTCCTCCCATGCATCCGCCATCATTGACACATCACACCAATGATCCTACCTGGCCATGGTTGTAACCTTTCTGTGATCCAATACTTCTTCAAAAATGAACCCAAAAAATAATCAAATAAAATTATGAAAGTGAAATGATAATGATAGCCTTAAAATGACAAATAATGGATTAAAAAATTTTAAAAAAATGAAATAATAAAAGAAATAATAAAAAATAATAATAAAATAAATTTTGGGTTATGTTTTTCATCACTGTAAATCTGTTGTCTGGTAGGTACAGTGACATTTTCTTCCATTTATTCCTGCAGTGTCATTTTTTTTTTCATTTTATTTTCAAAGAAGCTGTAGGTTACAGAAAAGTCATGTACAAATTATACAGGATTCCCCTGTACCCAATATCTTCCCCCTTTTCCCATTTCCCCTATTAATAACATTTTACATTTGGATGCTACATTTGTTACAATTGATGTACAAATACTGAAGCATTGCTACTAGCCATGGTCAATGATCCACATTATGGTTTACATTTTGGAACATACAATTTTATAAATTTTCATGAATTTTAACATGGCCTGTATCTATCATTGCAAGATCAAGGAGAACAATTCCATCACCCCCAAAATACCCCATGTTCCATATATTCTATTCTTCCCTCCACTTCCCCTCAGGACCCATGGAAACCACCAAGCATCACTCCCTGAACCAGTTCATATTTACTTCCAATTACATTGAGAGTTTGACATACTGGCCTGTCCTCCCGTATTAGCCACTGCCTATGCTCTCGAGAATTCCCATCCCTCTATTTGAAAACATAGCAGTACTTCCCAGGATGGGAATTCCAACACATTCCCATTCATTGTGTGGGTCTCCAATGAGTGATACAACACACTATAACAGGATGAACACTCATATACTCCCTAGATGTCTGCCCCAGGTACACCCTGTCCCACATGCTCCCCACATTCAATATCCTAAACCAGTAACTCACTCATGCCATATTAGACAAAAAAAAATTCCCACAGTGTAGTCTCAACCACATACCCACAAATTCCAAGAGATCATTTACTTCCTACAACAAACTTCCCCTAGATCCATGGACAGTGCAAGCTACTCACCACCCTAAACTCTTCATAGGCCAGCACTGTGCAACCCTATAGCATCACTGCACCACTGTCTTGCTCATCCACTGCACAATTACCCCCTACCACCTTTTCATAGATTTTTATACATGTCGACATTGGCTCACAACCTTCTACTACCTGTCTCTTGTAAACCTATCTTCTAGGCTCTAGCTATATGAATCTGCTCAAACTGCTTAATTCATATTAGTGAGGTCATGTAATATTTGTCCTTCAATGCTTGGCTTGTTCCACTCAACATAAGATTTTCAAGGTTCAACCATGTTATTCTGTGTGTTAATACTGCTTTCCTTCTTACAACTGAGGATTATTCCATTGTAAGTATATACCACAGATTGTTTATTCATTCATCTGTTGATGAACATTTGGGTTGTTTCCAAATTTGGGCAATAATGAATAATGCTGCTATGAATATCAGTGTGCATATTTCTGTTGATGTCCCTGCTTTCTATTCTTTTGGGTGTTTACCTAGTAGTGGGATTGCTGGATAATATGGCACTTCTATAGTTAGCTTCCTTAGGAACTGCTAGACTGTCCCCCACAATGGTGGCACCATTCTGCATTCCCACCAGCAGTGGATAAGCATTCCCATTCCTCTACAACCTCTCCAACACTTATAGTTCTCTCTTTTTTATTAATAGCCACTATTTTAATGGATGTAAGATGATATCTCATTGTAATTTTGATTTTCATTTCCCAAATAGCTACTAATATTGAGCATCTATCTTTTCATGTGTTTTTTTAACCAATTGTATTTCTTCTTTGGAGAAGTGCTTATTCAAATCTTTTGCCCATATTTTAAATGATTTATTTGTATTTTATTTTTGAGGTGTAGGATTTATTTATATATGCTGGATATTAAACCCTAATCAGGTAGATGACTTCCAAATATTTTCTAATATTGAGTAGGTTGCCTTTTCACATTCTAGACAAACTCCTTTAAGGTGCAAATTTTTTTTTTAATTTTGAGGAAGTACCATTTATCTATTTTTTCTTTCATTGCTCATGCTTTGGGTGTAAAGTTTATGAAACCATTTCCTAATACAAGATCTTGTAGATGCTTCTCTAAACTATCATCCAAGATCTTTATGTTTTTGGTTCTTATATTTAGATCTTCGATCCATCTTGTGTTGATTTTTGTATAAGGTGTGAGATGGTGTTCCTCTTTCAAACTTTTAGATATGGATGTCCAGTTCTCCAAGCACTATTTTTTGAAGAGGCTATTCTCTCCCACTTGAGTGGGCTTGATGGCTTTGTTGAATAACAGGTGACCGTATATGTGAGGAGCTATATCAGAATTCTCAATTCTGTTCCATTGGTCACTACGTGTATCTTTGTGCCAATACTATGCAGTATTGACCACTGTAGAATTGTAATATGTCTTATAATTAAGTAGTGTCTTTCTTCTGATTTCATTTTACTTTTTCAATAGGTCTTTGGCTATTTGGGGCCCCTTGCCCTTCTAAATAAATTTGATAATTAGCTTTTTCAATTCAGTAAAAAATCCTGTGGTAATGTTTATTGAGATTGTATTAAATCTGTAAATCAGTTTGTGTAAGATAGACATCTTAATAATGTTTAGTTTTCCTGTTCATAAACAAGAAATATTCTTCCATTTATTTAGTTTTTTTATTTTCTTTAACAGTGTTGTGTAGTTTTCTGAGTACAAATCATTAACATCTTTAGTTAAGTTTATATCTAGGTATTTGATTTTTTTAGTTGCTATTGTAAATGGGATTTTTTTCTTGACTTCCTCTTCTGATTTTTCATTATTGTTGTATGGAAATGCTACTGATTTTGTTCATTAATCTTATAACCTGCCACTTTACTGAACTCATTTATAAGCTTTAGAAATTTCATGGTATAGGATCATGTCATCTGCAAATAGTGAAATTTTTAACCTTCCTTTCCTATTTGGATGGCTTTTATATCTTTTTCTTGCCTAAGTGCTCAGGTAAGTACTTCTAACACAATGTTAAGTATTAGAGGTGAAAGTGGGCATCCTTGTCTTGTTCCAGATCTTGAAAGTTGCTTATTGAATTACCCAGAAGGCAGTGATTATCTGAAGTTTTAAATTGCATGAAAGTTACATTGAAACTACAGGGTATGCCCATATACCAACCCCTTGACCTCCCACATTTTCCCCAATTAATAACATCTTACATTATTTTGGTACATTCATTATACTTGATGAACAAATATTGAAGAATTGCTACTATCCCAGGTCTATAGTTTACCATATAGTTTGCACTTTTTTTTTGAGGTACTGGTGCTGGGGACTGAACCTGGGACCTTGTTTTTGGGAAGATGGTGCCCATCCACTGAGCCACATTGGCTTCCCTGAGCTGTTTTTTTTTTTTTGTTTGTTTGTTTGTTTGCCTGTTGTTTGTTTTGTTTTGTTTAAAGGCTCTGGGGACTAAAACCAGGACCTCCCATGTGGGCAGCAGGCATTCAGATGCTTGACGCACATCTATTCCCTTGGTTTACACTTTTGAATGTACAGTTTTATGCAATTTGACAAACTTTATAATTAATAAAGAAAGTGCTGGGACCCTAATCACCCCCCAGCAGAAACCCACAGCTTTAGGAAAATAAGCTTCCCTAGGTCCTTTTCTCCCTTCCTCCCTTTTCTCCCTGGAACCACATCTTTAGGAAGATAAGCACTCCCTGCCTGCCCCTTTCAACTGGAATTCACAGCTCTAAACAGATAATGACTCTTTTCCTCTCTAATAGCCTTTTGCTTTCAGAAGATAAGCTAACCTCACTCCTTTTGCTTTTGTAACCCCTGCCTGCCTGCTTGCTTACAAATTTGCCCGCTTAGCATTCTTATATAAACTTATGAAAACCAAGATACAGTGCTCAGATTTTTTGAAGACTTGACTCTCCTCTGAGCCTTTGTGTAATAAAACATCGTTCATCTGCCCTTCAAAGTGTCGCTTGGGTTTTCATTCCATCTGCTGCAACATAATCACCTATATCTGTATTTGCAATATTATCAGAACAATTGCCATGCCCCCAAAATGCCCTATGTTCCACCTATTCTTTCCTCCCCCTCACCACAGAACCTCTGGTAACCACTATATTTATATTCATGCTAAAATTCTTCTGTTACATCAATAATAATGAGTCTACTTTGGTCCATGATTCTATTCCCCCCTTATGTTTGCTCATTCCTCAATCTTGAGGATTTTGTTATGGTGATTCTTGCTTTGCTTCAGAGTGAGAGGGTGTTAGATCTTATGGGGTAGATGGAAGAAACTGTTTTGCTTGCAGTTGTAGATACTCTTGGTTTTGGGGGATGGGTGTCATCCAGCATCATCATTTTGCTCATTGTCCTGGGAAGTCTAATGAACTGGAGGGAAGGTGGTGGCTGAACCTCTGCTAAGATTCAGGGCTCAAACATCATAAGAAACAACCAAAGACTTAAGTTTCTGGGACATATATTTAAATGGTATAGTGTTAATTATAGGTTCAAATAAAAGGGGTAGAAGAATCATGCATAGGGAAAATAAAAATTAGTCTAACTGTGGTACATTGGGGAGATAAGATAACAGAAATTCCAAGGTAAGGCCCACCAATGGGGAGCTGATTTCATGGGGCTGTATGCTTTCCTGTAGTGTTTGGATGTCTCTGGAACCCTTGGAAGCATCTCTGCTTTGGTTTTGTTTACTGTAGCAGTAAACACCCATGTATATATGGCTAATTTATATTTGACAAGGCCACAAAGCCCATAGTTTAAAATGCTACAACACATAGACTTTACATTCTGATGATGGAGAAAGAATATAATAAATAAAAAATGATCATGTAACAGGCCAGATGGGGATATTTTTAAAAGGAAAGGAGCTGGAAAAAAGGAAACAGTGAAAAGGTGGTGCCATTTTTAACTAGTGTCCAAGCAGGCCCAGCAGACAGGGAGTCATTTTAACACAGACCTCTCAATGAGATAGCCAGTGCCACAAGGAAACCTGAAGAAGGGTGAAACCAGCTGAGAGAATGTCCAGGGAAAAAGCCCTAAGGAAAAGGCTTGTTTCCAATGATCAAGGTCAACAAGGAAACCAGTGTGGTCAGCGGAGAGAATAAGAGGGAGAGGGATAAGATGACTAGAGAAGGGTAAAGAATAAGGTGGGTTCACAACTGCTGCTAAAACTTCAGGACAAACTCAGTTCCTTGGCCACATGTTGTGCCTTTTCTCATTTCTTGACTTGGTTTCTAAAGTTTACCCCAAATAAAAATGAATATATTTTTTAAATTCTAAATATAAATTTGCATTGTGGACTCTGCATTATAAGCACATATTTTGGAGTATGAGCTCAGGTACCCCTGCTCTGAAGACCGGACAGACCACACCAAACACCTACACAGACAACCCACTGTGGCTCCTGGTTCTGTGCTGATGGTCTTCTCACCACCACACTTTGTGGTCATGAGTGGATACAAGGGCAGCACATTCAGATCATCTTTCCCACAAAGTTGTCAACCTTCCATGGACACATAAATCATGAACTTCCCATTGGTATGACTCCTTGTGCCCTTTGTTTAAAAATTAAAAAAATCTTCTCAATAATAGAGAAAAATGAGGGAAAAGAAAAATATAATAAGCTCAGGTCACCCCAAGTGACAGTGATGAGTTCACTTCCTTGGTCCTGGCAGCATCCAACTCCAATTATAACCCCATGATGCCCAGAAACGTTAAGAGAAGAGCAAAATACAATTTATCCAAAAAACAATGAAGTGATTTTTTACACCATCAAAACACCTTACAGAATGAACAGCCCAAGAGAAAAATAATCAGAGGAAACAAACCAACAATGCAAAAAACATACAAAAATATTGTGGATGTTTATATGAAAGAGTAGAAGAATTTTTAAATTATAGAAATACAAAACTTTGGAATTAGAATATTGGATTTGCCTTATGAATGTATAGAATATTCTAATGAATGGGTATATTTCATCTTCAGTGACCAAAATTCCTGTGTTTAAAATTAGATTTTTCAATTTATGCTGATAAATTTTGAATCTTTTTCAAATATCTCTATTTGTTAATTTTTTAGTATATTTAGAATTATTTAGCTGATTTTATAAATATCACTTGAAATTAGCTTATTATTTCTAGTAAATTACAGCTAAAATAAAAAAAAATACATTGTTAGAGGGAGGAATTAGGGTACATTCAAGATAAACAAAAGCTGAGGGACTTTGTCACTACAAACCCTATGAGTAATGATAAAGGGATCTCTGCAGGTTGAAAAGAAACAAAACCACTAGTCAATTGATTAAAGCCACATGAAAAATTTATATTGGTAAATATATATATTTATCTATATATAAATATATATATCCAAGTGCATTACACATAGTACAGGTACATAAAATTGTTTCACAAGTCCCTTTGTTCATTCATGTGTGTTATATATATGTGTGTGTGCACAAAAGTTCATTGTGCACCACAATGCTATTAAAGTCTGTCTTTCAGAAGTAGGCAAACATTTTTGGAAGCCACTGGACTAAAGATAAGAATAGACTGAAAAGAAGTCCAGTCCCTTCTAATGAGGAATACACACTATGAATGGAGAGTCAAACAGAAGAGTGAGGTTGAGAGAGAACAGGCAGCCAGCTTGGGAGTGGAGACTCATCCAGACCCAAGGGCCAGAGACAGAGCAGCTGTTCTTGCAGCACCTGCCTTGTTGTGGTCTCCACATGACACCCTTATCTACTTGTTATACCTGTGCTTGTCCCATACTTATAGGAGCACATGGATGTTGATATGGTCCCATAGTGGGTGCAGTAGGTCCCTTTCTCACTTTTCATGTGTCAGATTATTTTCTTTGTTATTCTTGATTTTTGGGTTTTTATTTCTTTTTTTTTTAACAATTCACTGGGAACACTTGAGTCCTAATGATGATCCTAATACAATATACAAAGACCTTTCTTTGCAAACCACACTCCATATAATCCTTAAAATGCCATGACATCCATGCTTCTACCCTGATTAATTTTCTTCATGTGATGTGTCCCTGAGGACTTCAGATCACACATGCACTCATTTCACTGTACTTTGGCTTCTCCGGTATAGTGCAAGGTCCAAATAAGCAGAGATTACTCCTGTGTCTTTTCACAAAGGTGTGAATATCTGCACTTTCACATAATAACACATTTTAAGAAAATGAGAAGTTATAAAGTGAAAATAATGGCAATGAAATTTAAGAAGAAATAGTTAAACATACTGGATTCAAACTAACTATTAAACACAATATAATGGAAAATGTAAATTTAACATCTAAAAAAACACATAATACAGGAGTAATATATTGACATTAACGTGATTCACTAATTCAAAATTAAATTACCAAAGACCTAGGAATAAAAGAATATAAAAAATACAGTTGTCTCAATTACAAGGAAGAATCAGTATCTAAGGTTATATTTTAAACTGTATAAATATATATTGATTCATATATTCTGATGAAAAAATTAAAAATTACTTTTACTTGGATGAAAAACAAGAATGTTTTCCAAATGATGACAGAGGTACTGCTACTTTTTAAGCAAACTATCTAATGACAAAAGGCAAAAAGGAACAATGGGAAAACAGCATGGTAATACATGTGCAAGGTGATTTATTAACACAAAAGATATAGCAAAACTTTCTATGTTTGAAAAATAATGGGGAAATCACAATATGTGCACTGATAGATATGACCAAGTAAAATTATTTAACTTTGACCCATTTCCCATAAATCGATACATAGGAAACATAATTAAATGGCAAAGAGCAAAGTTAGTGGGAAAGTGCAATTTTCTTTGAACCAGTGCAATAAAAAAACAACAACAGAAGAATAAAAACCCTGTTCAAAGGATGTTGACAGAGAGACAGAGCAGGCAAATGGGTAACAAAGTAAAAGATACATATTCACACTTCACATGTAATGATATTATTTCAATGTCCTGGGCTTTAGTACTCCCTGATTCACTGATCAAATAAAAATTTATCTTTCGTAAGAATAACCAAAATGAGAGAACATGTCAGCATGCCAAAAAGTATATAAACTGTGTTACAAGGTGATATGTACAATGACTATCTGAATCTTTCTCATCGATACAGAACATGCTTAAATATACCCTATTTTTAAAGTAGTAAAGAAATACTTTCTCTTTGATACACGTTCCTCAACTGATGATAATCCTCTTACTGGCAAAATCCTTGCACAGACGTTCTTCTGCTTTTCCTGGAACCATTTTCTCCTTCCCTTTACCATCTGTAATTGGTATTCCATTCCTATCACTGATTTTCAACAATGACCAATGCATTTCTCAGGCCATTTTATAAACAAAATAGGTAAAATATTAATTTATTAGTCAAGCAAGCAAAGTATGGAAATCTCTCATTTTGAACAACACTGGATAGACTGACAGATAACCTCAGATAAAAATTCTTGGCTTCCATTCTATCTCACCCTGTCCTGTGTTATCCACTGCACTCTCCTACTCTCTTACAATGCATTTCTGTGAAAATAGAAACCATGCAGAAGTCTGAAACCATCCCTGGGAGGTTGATGATGGACACTAAAGCTCTATCCCCAGACAAGACAGCAGGAAGGATTCAGACATTACTCTGATAACGAAAGTTAGGACCCTAAAGAAACAACCATATACTTTCAGGCCAAAGTTGCACAGGATGAGGGGCAGCAGCAAAGGAGATTTTTAAAGCTTTACTTTAGCTGCTTATTAGCACATTTCCCTCTGTCCCTCATTAGCACATTTCCTTCTTATTTCATCTCCTGAGCCATCATTTCCCTTTGGGACACCAGTCAGTAGAGAATGGAAATGGTTCCCTCTGGCTCTGTTGCCTGGAGACCAGGTTGCATCAGGTGAATCCAGATATTATCATACCTTCCTCATGCATTCTTTGGTTTTGCATATTTCTCAGCCTCAAGCATGCGTCCCATCTTTCAATTTTAAAAAAATTTCACCATGTGTACAATTATGAAGCCATCTTCACTACTCCCTTGGGTCCCCAAGGCATTGATTTGGGGTGGTGATACAGCCCCTGTTCTCTCAAGAACATTGCACTTCTCTCTTCAACAAGGTGGAAAGTCGGGCTATTTACTAAGGAAATCATAAGCAGTGTACTCCTTGGCTTGATCATGCTTTTGTCCAATCATATTTGCAACACCAGTTAATATCTGTAATTTATTCCTTCATTTATAAAATGTGTTAATTAAAAGAGCAAATTTCCATTTATTTATGCCATTACCTGACCTAAGCACATTTATAAGGATTGTCTCATTGAATTTTTACAAAAGTCTATTCTGTGAGATCAGTTCTATTCTCTTATGAACCCATTTTACCTTTACAGAAATGGGTGGGATAAAAAGGTTTAATGTCCACCTAAACTTAAAAACCCAGTAAGAGGTGGGACATTGATTGGAACTCTGACAAGTTTTTTCTAGTCCTAGGTCTCTTGGCTTGTGTTTCACAACCACCGGTGATTTTGCTTCCTCCAGGGGATATCTGGTGATGTTTAGATAAAATTAAGTTTGATCAACAGGCAAAGGAGAGGTAATACTACCATTTGGTGGGGAGAGACCAGGGATGCTGCTAAATGTCATGCAATGCCTAGGATAACACCCAGACCAAAGTACCAACAGTTTTGATGCGGAGAAACCCTGCTCCAAACCAGAACTTCTCCAAATTCAATGTGCATAGGAATCTCCTAGGGCTCTTCAAATGAAAATTCTGATTAGTCAGGCCTCAGGCCAGAGTTTCTGCATCTCAAACAAGCCCTGGTAGCATTGTTATAACTGATATACAAATAATGAAACATAGCTACTAAACATTGTCAATGGTTTGCACTATTGTTTACATTTTAGACCTTACACGTTTATAAATTTTGATGATATTTACCATGTCCTGTGTCCATCACTGCATGGTAATGAAGAAAATTTCCACTGACAGCTAAATAAACCCTGTTTAATCTATTCTATTCCTCCCACCCCATCCCCCTCGGGGCCCACGATGACCCCTTGGCTTGACTGGGTGGATGACAAGATTCATAGTTACATGCAACAAGGGGTCTTAACACACTGGTTTGTTCTCCCCTATTAGGAACTGCCCTTGCTCTTAAAAGACTTCCCCCTGTCTATTTCTGAACAAATTGGTCCTGCCAAAGATGGGAGTCCAACTCCTTCCTGCTCATTATGTGGGTTTCCACCCACTGAAAAAACACATTGTGACAGAATGAACACTCACACACTCCCTAGAAGCCTGCTCCAGGTGTGACAGGTCCCGAATGCCCCCCCACCAACCAACACCCTAAACCAGTGACCCTTCTTTGTCATATTGCCAAAAAAGCATTCCCAACTCTGTACTTTCAACCTCATACCCAAAAATCCCCAGTGTTCACCTGGTCCCTCTCCCAACCCTCCCCGCAATATCCTAGACCTTCTAACCCACCATTCACAATCTACCCACCTGTCAACTCTGCACCACCCAACCCAATAATATCACTACCATCCTGTCCTATCCCTTCAATACCCAACTACACCTTATCACGTCACCATAGATTACATCCATATGGGTGATGGCTCACAACCTTCTCTTCTTTTTCTACTTCTTGTAAACCTATCTTGCACACAATAGCTCTCTGAGACTACTCAATTTCCTTAATTCGTATCAGTGAGGTCATGCACTGTTCATCCTTCAATGCCTGTGTTGCTTCACTCAACATAAGGTCTTCAAGATTCATCCACATTATCCCATGTATTAGACTTTATTCCTTCTTACAGCTGAGTAATAATTCCATTGTATGTACATACCACATTTTGTTTATCCATTTATCTGTTGATGGGCACCCGGGTTAATTCTAACTTTTGGCAATTGTGAACAATGACTCTATGAAAATTGGTGTGCATATGTCTGTTTGCGTCTTTGCTTTCAATTCTTCAGGGTATATACTGAGCAGTGGAATCGCTAGATCATATTGAAGTTCTATAGTTAATTTTTTGAGGAACCACCAAACTGTCCTCCATAGTGGCTGGACCATTCTAAAATCCCACCAGCACTGGATGAGGGTTCCCATTCCTCCACATCCTCTCCAACACTTATAGTCTGATGTATTTTCAATATTCGCCATTCTAATG
This sequence comes from Cabassous unicinctus, assembly GCA_029593785.1. Classification (NCBI taxonomy): domain Eukaryota; kingdom Metazoa; phylum Chordata; class Mammalia; order Cingulata; family Chlamyphoridae; genus Cabassous; species Cabassous unicinctus. The sequence continues at coordinate 1,722 of JAQZBX010048877.1, read as the reverse complement.
GGCGTAAGATGGTATCTCATTGTAGTTCTGATTTGCATTTCCCAAATAGCTAGCAATGTGGAGAATTTTTTCATGTCCATTTTAGACATTTGTATTTCTTCCTTGAAGAAGTGTCGTTTCAGGTCACTTGTCCAATTTTTAAATAGGTTGTTCGTCTTTTTATTTTTGAAGTGTAGGATTTCTTTTTATATGCAGGATATTAGGGTCCTATCAGATATATGGTTGCCAAATATTTTCTCCCTTTGTGTAGGCTGCCTTTTGACTTTCTTGATAACGTCCTTTGAGGTACAGAAGTTTTTAATTTTGAGGAGATTCCATTTATCTATTTTTTCTTTTGCTGCTCATGCTTTGGGTGTGAAGTTCATGGAACCATTTCCTATTACAAGGTCCTGAAGGTCCTCCCCTACATTATCTTCCAAGGTCTTTATGGTCTTGGCTCTTATATTTAAATCTTTGATCCATCTTGAGTTGATTTTTGTGTAAGGTGTGAGATGGTGCTCCTCTCTCATTCTTTTGGTTATGGATATCCAGTTCTCCAAGCACCATTTGTTGAAGGGGCCATTCTCTCCCAACTGAGTGGGCTTCATGGCCTTGTCGAATATCAGATGACTGTGTATGTGAGGATCTATATCGGAAATCTCAATTTGGTTCCATTGGTCAGTATGCTTATCCTTGTGCCAATACCATGCAGTTTTGACCAATCTTTCCCCTGGGATATAAACCCCCTCTCAATTGGAGGTGGAGTGGACATCACCATCCCATACTCCTCAGGATGGGGGGATGAGCTATGGACTAGAGTGGACTTTCTGGTATTCTGCTATAGACATATTGTGACTCAAGCAATGGAAGAAATTACAACATTGATGTGGAGCTAGTCACCCTGGGGGCTCTGGGGACAGTGAGAAGGAAAAGCAGTTGTAATACAGGGGCTTTCTCGGGACTTGGGAATTGGCCTGAGTGACATTGCAGTGACAGATATAGGCCATTTTATATCATCATATAACATGCAGAACTGTGTGGGAGAGAGAATGTGGTCTACAGTGTGAACTATGGTCCATGCTTAGTGGCAAAACCCCAGGATGTATTTATCAATTGCTATTAATGTGCCACATTAATGAAGGATATTTATATGTGACATTGTGGGAGGTGTGGGAGGTGGGGCATATGGGAATCCCTAAATTTTTTGTGTAACATTTATGTAATCTAATTATCTTTTAAAAAATAAAGAAAATTAAATATATATATATTGGTATGTGTAACTAGTAAGCGATTAAGAATGCAGACTCCAAAATCAGCCTACCTGACCTCAAATCCCAGCTCTGTCACAAACTGGTGGTATCACTATGGGCAAGTTATTTAATAACTCTGTGCCTCAGCTTTCTTCTCTGTAAAAAAGGGTTTATAATAGTACCCACCTTTCAGAATTGTTATTGGAATTAAATGACCTAATATAGATTAAAAAAAAAAAAAAAGCAAGCCCTGGTGATGTTGATGTTTTAGGTCCTGGTCTCTGGACCCCTCCTTCAGTTGCCAAGCTGCCAGCCAGTTTTGGAGTCAGGAGCAAGTATTTAGGTTCCTTTTCCAGCAAACTTCCTCTTGCCCACCTCAGATTTCATTTTGCCTGGTCAAATTTTGTATGCAGCAACACAACTTCTGCTCTTGCTAATTTACATGACTTCTGGAGGATTCTCCTTGTGACAATAAATGACATATTTAAAACTT